>QJSC01010318.1:6348122-6553394 GCA_003697955.1 Calidris pygmaea
GGCGAAAAAGAGCGCGTCGCGGTGCGGGGAGTGTCGTCGTCACCCCATCCCCCCCCCCCCTCACAGAACAGGCGTTAAGGGAGGGGGAGGGATGCCGGTAACTGCGTTCCTCAGCCCTCCCGTGACATGTCGCCTCAGGAACGGGAGCCCCTCCTTGTCTCCGCGGCCCGCCCGGTGCGGTGCTTGGGGGGCAGCCGTCGGGGCTGTAAGGACAGCGGGGCGCCGCCGAGGGGAAGGCCTGTGTCGTGCCACAGGCCCAGCGGAGGAGGGCATGACAGGGACGGCGGCCTTGCCCACCCTTTACCTTGTCCACCCCCTCTACCTGGTAGAGCCGACGTCAAACGGCTGGGGAATAACACACACAGATACACGCACACACCCCCACTGGCAGTCTTCGTGCCTCGGGGTGAGTGCTGTACAAACAGCTTGGTAGCAGTTTATTTTAAGCACAAATGTATTAAAATCAAGTCTACAGAATTATGCGAGAGCCGGCTTCCAATCAGTACGTTGAATTTCAAGAGCGTATTCGTTGGTCTTGACATTTAAGTAGTAGTTACCTGGAGTTTTATGGCCATGTGGAGCTAAATTAGTATTTTTGCCAACCACATAGAAGGAAAGAAATCAATACTCTATATCATTAAAAAAAAACAAACAAACCCCAAAACCCCCTAAAAAAATATTAATAAGGTCCATCGTAACAACCACAGGCTGATGGTTTAATACCTCATCTGGATCAAAATCAACTGAAAGCGTTCAGGATTGATCCAGATTTTCTTCCAGTCCCAAGCACATCTCCTTTCCTGTCTCTTTTCAGGTGGATTAGGGCAGAAGGGCAGTTTGGTATATGCAGACCATATAAACACTACTTAAACACAACCTTGATTTCAGCTAGTTTTTTGTTTGGAAAGGAAGTCAGCAAAGGCTGTGTTGCAGTCACTGATGAATCTGCAAAAGGAGATTCTTGAGCACCACGTATGTGGCATTTGTTGTAGGATTTTCATTAATAAATAGGAATTAGCTGATGTGTAAATCGTGTATGCAGTTTGTATGATATTTTTCTACTTTAGATTTTACAGGAAGAATGACTTATGTTGTTAGCTGAAGGTGTTCCTTTTGCTGTTTCCCAAAATATTTCAGGAGCACTGGTATTCCTGATAGAATGAGATACTGTCTGCTATTCGTCTATTCTGAGTTCCACATTTATAACCTTACCTGGCACAAACAAAGGATATTGGCTACTGGGATGCGAGGGCCCTGCTGGGATACAAGAGTTAATCTAAATGAATCTATAATCTGAGTGCTGCTTCAGTTATTGCTGAAGGGTACTGTAGTGAAATCATTCAAGAATACACCAAGTAGTAGATCTTGAGGGGTTGATGTGTGTTAATAGAAAATTCAGCTGATGCCTGAGTAGTGGTGTATGGAGGAAAAGGGAGAGATTTGCTTCAGCAGAGTTACTGCTCAACATAAGGCATATTTCCAGTTTACATTGCACTGAGTTTGCAGGAAGGCAATAAAGCTTTGGCTGTTTGGGAATTCTGCAATGCAAAGCAAACCTATGGAGAAAACTACATTGTGATTTCATTTTCATTTACATCATAACACCACTGCTAAAATAGTAATTAATAAGAAATACAGATTTCAATATTAGTCTATAAAAGAAAAGAACATTGTCTTCTGTTCTGAAATTTTGTAGGGATTTCTTTAAATAATACAACAAGTTAGAGGTAGGACTTAAATCATGTAAGTTCTTTCGAAAAGCACATTTAACACAATTTTTATAAAAATGTGTTTATAGGTCATTGTTTATAATGTAGCCGCATCTGAAGAAATTTGAAGTGGCTTTGTGTCATGCTGACTAACAACATAGGGCATCATTTCATGGTACATCAAGCAATGATTCGAAGAAACCTGAAGCCGTTTCCCTACATTTGTGGCAGCAGAATGTTGTCAGGTTACAAACCAAAAAGGAACATCAAGGACTCTTACAAAATTCTTGAGCTTGAGGAAGGTTGTTCCCTTGATGATATCAGAAACTCGTATCGAAGTCTTGCCAAAAAATACCATCCAGACAGCGGTTCTGCCACAGCTGATTCCGAAGCGTTTATGAAAGTGGAAGAAGCGTACAGAGTTGTGCTGAGTGATGTGGCGACCAAAAAGAAATCAAACGAGAGTAATGAAGAGGAGGAAGACCAGTTCAAGCCAAAAGCACCACAGCATCGACACTACTTGAGTTTTGAAGGTGTTGGTTTTGGGACACCAAGCCAAAGAGAGAAGCAATACATGCAGTTTCGAGTAGACCGTGCTACTGAACAAGTGTTGGAGTACCGGAAGCAGAGACTTGAAAGCCAGTATGCTGGGACCGACCTAATGAAAGCCAAAGATGTGAGGGAGAGCAAAAAGGTGAAAATAACTCAAGCAGTTGAGCGGTTAGTTGAGGACCTCATCCAGGAGTCGATGGCGAAAGGAGACTTTGACAACCTCAGTGGCAAAGGAAAACCCTTGCAGAAATTTTCCGACTGTCCACATATCGACCCTATGACTCACAACTTGAACAGGATTCTGATAGACAATGGGTACCAGCCAGAGTGGATCCTGTTGCAGAAAGAAATACGGGAAACTATTGAGCGGTTACGGAAGAACATAGTGGCTTCTAGAAGTCAGCTTGGAGGGCCAATGACTCCGTATAGGCAAAAGCAATGGAATCGTATTTGTGAGCAATTTATAGAAGATATCAGGAAATTAAACAAAAGAATAGACAACTTCAATTTAGTCGTTCCTATTCTGAGCAGACAAATGGTGCACTTCAGTGCAGACAAAGAAATTGTTCGAGCACAAAAGACTTACGAAGCTTTGATGGAAAACAGAGAGGCTTCTAATTCAGACACAAAAGAAAAAGAAGAGGAAAATGTTAAAAGGTTTGGGTGGAAGTCTTCTCTATTTAAGTGGTTAAACCTTACATTGAAATAAGATAATACTAATTCATCTGTCTTGTCAAGATTTTGAATGCACTTTATTAATGAAACTTGTAGCACTAGAGAAATTTCAGGTACACTGAAAATGTAAAATCCAGCAGTCCACTGTTACACCAGTTAAGGAATTGGGTTGTCTGATATGCATTTGCAAGTGCTTAATTGATTTATTTGTGAATGTTGTTAAGAAACAAATAAATTCAGTTATCCTCTTGCAGCTCATTTTACTTCTGCTTAAATCCCTTCACTTTAGCATAAAGTTTAATCACTTAGAGTCTGTTATCTCTTCCAAAGTTTAAACTGAGGCATAAGGAAAACATGTTAAGGACAAAGTGGAAGTAAAGGTCTTGCTGTGCCCTGTTAGTTCGACCTTTATCCTTCCTTATTTCAATGCTTACAGCTCATAAATTGTTGACAGGTTTCACGCATTTTTTTTAAACATACATTCATCTCTTCGAGGTTAAATTAAATGGGAATAAAGGGAGGGTTCTGGATTTCTGGACTGGAACTGTACATTCTGCAGGAGATCCATTTTTGGATCTGACTTTTAACACAGAAGTAAGTCTCAGAAAGCATGTGAGCAAATAAAGAAGACTGGCGAAAACTGTACCCTAGTCACAGGGCTTTTTGGAGGTGAGAGGAGAAGGGAATATTAATTTTCAAAAGTAATTGCACATTTAAATATCTTGCAATATTGGCATCAAAGAACTTGTGAAATATTGCTGTATTATTAAAGTTTCTGGGCAATGGCTTGGAAAAATCTCCCTGATGCCAAAGATTTATTTATCTTCGGGAACCTCTCAGCTCCTCACACAATCTGATTTTCCTGGGGACACTCTGAAAAGGTGTCACTGGATATATCGGTTTCTGTGTGGACCCCCTTCCTCACTCACAAGCCCCTGTGACTCAGACTGTTGCTGTCTCTGCCTGTGCAGGAGTTGTACTGTGCCCTGCCAGTCTGGGAAGGTGTCCCACAGGCTCTGATACACCACGGAGGGTGGATTTCCACTCTCTGAGTTTCAGAAATGGAAGCCAGATGATGATGGCAACCACTGTCCTTTGGCAGATCCTCCAGCACCAGCAGAGGCTTGGGTTAATGTGTTTGCTTTTGGGGGTGGGTAGCACTGTATGTTCTCCTTTTGTTCTCTCTGCGCTTGATCATCTAGATGAAGTCTTAATATGCAGGCAGAACATTATTTATTTTTATTGGTAGAATGGATTAATTGAAGTATCATTTGTCAGAGGGTATTATCTAGTAATATAATTGAATATAATTTATGTATTGGTAAGCACTATAGGTCTTTCAAGCCTCTGTGATATGACAAATCAGTAATAGTGGCAAGTTGTTTGTCATGTAGAAAATGGGGCTAATCTCAGCTTCCTTTTTGTAGGAATGAAGGTGGTAAAAATAAAAAAGAAAGGCATTATGTGCAGACTGATCTATTGCCCCTAGGTCACACCACTGGGATGCTTGTGCTGTGCTCTGCCCTGGTGTTAGCTGAAAGGATTAGATCATGGCTATTGGTTTCTTTCTGCCAAGATTCAGTTAGGAGGCAGGGGTATATCAGTGGTGCGTGGATCAGTTGGGCCAGCCAGTAATTAATGTAATATTAGGTGGCTTCCCAAGTTCGCAAAGATGGTAAGAAATAATGGGTGTCTTGCAGACGCAGAAGTTAAGTCCTATGTAGTGGTGAAGTGGGAACAAAATGTGTGTGTGATCTTGATCTGCCATATAAGCAAGCCCAAACCTAAATGCTCGGGAAGAAAAATCAGGTTCCATCACAGTCCTCGGTTTCTGGGGGCTCGGTAAGAGCTCAAATTTCTGTCCTTTCCTTTGTGATAGGGGTATGATTCATTGAGATCACGGTGTTAAACCAGGCAGTACCAGAAGGCTTTGACCTCATAAACTCCTCACTCATTTTAGCAGCTGCATTTATGAATGTCTGTTTATTTCAATAACTTATCGATGTGTTCTTGCTTTTAATGAAAACTGTAAATTAAACAGTCCTTTGACATAGTACTCTTAAAAAGATCAGATTTTGATTCTCGTTATGATCTACAGGAATTGGATCTGAATTGCTGTTTAAACTAATGCAGTGACAGATTTAAAAAGAGCTAATTGCAAATTGAATACATTGCACAAGAGTAAATAGATACCCGATTGCAATAAATCCAGCTTTGATGGAATCCACTTTGGCTCACAATGAAGATAAGTATCAGCAGTTTAAATATTTAAGTTGCTGTAATGGATGAGTCAGCATACTGAGTGATTTTTATGTTCCTTTTGAAACTCCTAGGTTTTAAATGGAGTAGATGTGACCTGACTCTCAGCACTTTAAATCGGCCTTACACTGTTGTAATGAAAAAATTGCCAAGCATAAAAATCCACTTCTTCAACATTTAAGGCAATGGTGATGAAAAAAGGAATTTAAATTTTTATATTCCCTAGGTGTGTGGAGGAGTATGTTTTTGCCAAGCTGGTCTATTTTTTTGTTGCTCCGAGCCCACAAAATCTTAAGAGCAGTATTTTGTACTTTTAGAACAAGTAATACCAAGTACTGCATACGAATTAGAAAAAAACCAGGAGAGAATGGCCTTCAGAAGTAATTTTTCTATCTGACACTAGGCTGTTAATTTGAATTTGATACCTGTTACCTTATTGTTGACCTCAAAAGGATGAAGTCATTACTGATTCCAGATACAAATACATGTTGCTTATTCCCAGAAGTCCCTATGCGTTGGTCTAATTACCGTATGGCTTGTGGCTTGAAAGGCTTATCTGGATGACATCTTACTAGGAAGACAAAATATTACTGGTGTTTATTATTAGGATATATTAATAGAGGTACCCGTTTTTCTTAAACTGAGAAATCTTGCCCAATAACCTGATGGTTCTTTCAAGCACTATTAGCAAGCTCTACAATTATATGTGTTGGTTCTTTCCAGTAAAAACAAAAGACACAGCTGTAGGCTCTAGAATCATAGAATCATGGAATGGTTTGGGTTAGAAGGGACCTTAAAGATCATCTAGTTCCAACCCCCCAACCATGGGCAGGAACACCTCCCACTAGAGCAGGTTGCTCAAAGCCCCATCCAGCCTGGTCTTGAACACTTCCAGGGATGGGGCACCCACAGCTTCTCTGGGCAACCAGCTCCAGTGCCTCACCACCCACACGGTAAAGAACGTTTTCCTGATAAATAATCTAAATCTCCCCTCTTTGAGTTTGAAGCCATTACCCCTCATCCTATCGCTACATGCCTTTGTAAATAAAGTCCCTCTCCAGCTTTCTTTTAGGCCCCCTTCAGGTACTGGAAGGCTGCTATAAGCAGCTGGAGCCTTCTCTTCTCCAGGCTGAACAACCCCAGCTCTCTCAGCCTGTCTTCGTAGAAGAGGTGCTCCAGCCCTCTGAGCATCTTCATGGCCCTTCTCCGGACTAACTCCAACAGGTCCATGTCCTTCTTGTGCTGAGGGCTCCACAGCTGGGCACAGTACTCCAGGTGAGGTCTCACGAGAGCAGATTCTGAAATAATGTCTCAGTTTGTCCTAGAAATTGAAGAATTTCTGCATACACTGTAAATGTTGAGGCTGCTAAATGTCTTTCTGTTCCAGGGTAATAACGGCTCTCGGGATGCAAGTGGAGTTAAAGAGAAGCCTTGGAGAAGAAAGAGTAAAAGTCACGAGACACAAGCGCAGGACATACTGTAAGGGACAAAGACAAGTGGTAAAACTTTATTCTTAGTAGGAGAAACTGCCACTGTGAGGGATAAAGGGAGTGTGTGACATCTCCTTTGAAGTTGTTTCCCTACCAGTTGTGTTTTCCTGGATGTGGCAACCACACCGTTTACCTTCCCACAGCTGAGATCAGCCAGTGAGCCAACAGAAAGGTGTGTGTGGAGGCGTGGGGCGTGGGAGGGGTGATAGGAAGGGCCTGGAAAGGAGAGAGGAGATTTGGGGGAAAGCAAAGAGCCTGTAATGCTTCCAGGTGAGGGGGAGAAGATGGTAGCTCAGGCAAGCAGACACCTACAATCAAAAAAGGCTATGGTTCTTTTCAATGAGCAGCAAGGCAAGAGTTTAGTTACAGACTTTTTCTTTATGTTATATTATGGTGCTGAGTGTCAGGAGTAAGAAACCACTGTTCCTATTGATCCTCTCTTCAGTGAGCAACCTCTTCCCTGGCACAGATAAAATGAGAAAGGAGGGGCTGCTTCAGGAGAAGACTGTGGCTCAGCTCCAGAGCTGGTGCAACTGGCTTGCTGTAGGGCAGAAAACAGGATACATGGGAACCATCTTCTAAATCCTATGGATTTTATTAGAATTCCATGCAGAAATGGGGAGTGTCCTACCCAAGGATGTTGTGGTGGTGGAAAAAGCCGCGTAGAACACCATGAGCACATCGAACTGAAGGAAAAAAGGAGGGGAATGGAGAGTACATGGCTTTTGGGTGCAACTGCTCAATTTGAGTGGGATTTCATGGGGTCACAGCTTATCTGCCTTTTAATGAGACTGAATATTCTGTTGCCATCTGGTTGCATCTTTATAGGCTTTTCTCACAGGGCCCCACGTTCCTCTTCGTTGTTCATGAGCCCTCTCCTTGAAATGCCTTCCTCTTTTTTTTTTTGTTTTATCCAGTTCTACTCTCAAATTTCTGCTTCTCGCTTTTCACAGACTGACTCTGTACTTTTTTTTTTTTAACGTTACCTGAGCGTGAATGTCCAAGTTATTAACTTCAGTACTTAAATTAATTCCATGGCAGTGTTTTACCTCAGTATCTCTAAAATCTTGACATCCAATATTTTGTAATTCTGTATTTTCTGAGAGGACGATGCTTCCTGGAGGTGCCTGCAGCTCTCTGGCAAGAAACAGGTCCGAAAGCCAGAAACTGGGAAGAGAGTCCCATGCGTGAGAGGTGTGAGCAGAGCCCAGGGAGGATCAGGGATCTGGGGTCGGTTGCTCTGGTTTGGACAGGCTCAAAACCAGGTAGCAAGCTGACATCATAGAATCATAGAACCATAGGATCTATTAGGTTGGAAAAGACCCTTGGGATCATTGAGTCCAACCATCTACCCTACTCTACAAAGTTCTCTGCTACACCATATCCCCCAACACTGCATCTAAACGACTCTTAAACACATCCAAGGATGGTGACTCAACCACCTCCCTGGACAGCCTATTCCAATGCCTGACTACTCTTTCTGTGAAAAACTCTTTCCTAATATTCAGTTTAAACTTACCCTTTTGTAGCCTGTAGCCATTCCCTCTTGTTCTATCACTAATTACCTGGGAGAAGAGACCAACACCAACCTCTCTACAACGTCCTTTCAAGTAGTTGTAGAGAGTGATGAGGTCTCCCCTCAGCCTCCTCTTCCTCAAACTTAACAGTCCCAGCTCCTTCAATCGCTCTTCGTACGATTTGTTTTCCAGGCCCTTCACCAGCTCCATTGCCCTCCTCTGCACTCGCTCCAGCACCTCCATATCTCTCTTGTATTGAGGTGCCCAGAACTGGACACAATACTCCAGGTGTGGCCTCACCAGCACTGAGTACAGGGGGACAGTCACCTCCATAATCCTCCTGGCCACACTATTTCTAATACAAGCCAGGATGCCGTTGGCTTTCTTGGCGACCTGGGCACACTGCCGGCTCACATTCAGCCGCTTGTCCATTAGAACCCCCAAGTCCTTCTCCAGCCACACTTCCCCAAGCCTGTAGCACTGCATGGGGTTGGTGTGGCCCAAGTGCAGGACCTGTCACTTGGCCTTGTTGAAGCTCATACCATTAACGTTGGCCCATCGATCCAACCTAAGTCTCTGTAGAGCCTCCCTGTCCTCATGCAGACCGACACTCCCGCGTAACTTGGTGTCATCTGCCAACTTGCTGATGATACACTCTATGCCATTATCAAGATCATCAATGAAGATGTTAAACAGAAATGGTCCCAACACCGAGCCCTGGGGAACACCACGTCTTATTCACGGCAGTTGCGCAAACGAAACGTGCAGAAACACCCTTCTCCCGGGACAGGTCCCGGGACGAGCGGCGCGGGGAGGGGGCAGCCGGGCCACGCCCCCGGCTGGCCCCGCCCGGCCCCGCCCGACAGCGGCCTCCTCACGCAGGAAGAAAGGGGGCGGGGCCTGCACCGGCCCCTCCTGCCGCTGGCTGGCTGGCGTGGGCGGCCGCCTCGGCCAATCGTGACGCTCCTCTCCTCACCCGGCCTCCGGTGACGCGAGAGTGCTCGTTTGCCATTGGCGGGCGGCCGCGTCGCTCGCGGCTCTCTGTCCCCACCCTCCCCCCCTCACCCCCGCTCCCGGCAGGCGGAAGAGTCTCGCCCAGGACGGGGGGGTACGTGTGACCGGTGCCGCTGGGGTGCGAGGGGCGGCGGGGTATGGGGTGGCTGCGGCGACGGGACGGGAGACGGGAGGGTATCGTGGGACACCCGCGTCCGGCGGCAGCGCGCGCCCGCTTTGCCTCCAACGGCCCTCACGCGCCCGCCTGCCTCCAACGGCCCTCGCGCGCCCCGGTGGCCCGGAGCCGCCTGCCCTCGCCAGGCCGCGGGGTGCCCTCCGCTGCCCCCTCCGCGCCGGGGAGCGGCAGCTCTTCCCTCCGCCCACCCTCGGAGACTGGGGCGGCTGCCTCGGTCCCGGCCCGGTGCCCCCCAGGCCGCCCCTCGGTGCTGGCTGGGGGGAACGGCGGAGGGAGCTCAGCTCGGGCTCGGGGCGGTGGGGGTGGTGTCCGGCCGCGCTTCCCTGCCCGCCGGCCGGAGCCGCGACCTTCTGCGGGAAGGGGCTCTACCACCACCCCCCTGCAGGGCCACGGCCGGGTCTTTGTCAGGTTGTCCTTATCCCCGCCTGGGAACAGAGGCGGCGGGACCGAGCGGAAAGTTTGAGGTCCGTAGATGAATTTAAAAAAAAAAAATTATTTTTCTTTTCCCCCTAAGTAATGCTGCCCTTTGTGTAACAATTACTGCCAGGACTGTGATTGCTGTTTTGGGATTCTGCCTCGCATTGCCCTGTCATGGCTTGAGCCCATTAAATAAATATTGATGCACATAATAGACTCTTAAGCAAAAAATAGGCCCGTGGATAATTGCAGAATTGATTATTTTTTTTTTCCTCTTTTTTTTCTGCCTCTCTCAAGTCTTCAAACTTTAGTAGAGCGCTCAAAGAATACTCGCTGTAGACAGCAGTCACATTGCTCTGGGGCTGAGCATCACACAGATTCATGTAAGGCGATTGCCTGTTTAATAATTTTGCCACGCAGCCTTATTTTCGTGTAAGTTCTTTTAAAAGCTCCTTTCTTGTCTCCTTCTGTCTTTCTGTAATACTTAAAAACTAGACAATAAAGCATAGGACTGTATTATATGGGAAACAGAAAGTGAAACTGTGTGTAATTACTGAAATGAGTGAGTAGTCTGGAGACCCCACTTAAAAAAATTACAGTGGACTTTATAGAAATGTTCACATAAGCTCCTTACAGTGACTCTGCCAAATACCTTTTCATAGCATGCCCATATGGGGAAAGTAGGTGGCTTAAAGCATATTCTGATTGTTTGCTTATGGAAGGTGCTGCATTCCCTGAGGAAAATGGGGTTTTCATCTTGACTTTCTCTTCTGTTCTTCCTTCTGTGTATCTTTTGCTTCGTCCTTTAGAAATAGGAGGACCCGTTCTTTGCTAACCAGGGCCCTTGTGCAGCTTAAGACAGTTTTCTTTGTGTAGGATTTTTGTATTTTCTTGCAGCTACTTTAATATTTTGTTCAAGTAATGAACTCATTTTGGGAGAGAGAAAGTGATTTTTGGATGGAAATGTTGAGCTCTGATTCTTGTGATTTCATTTCATTTCATTTGAATAATACGTTAGTTGTTTTTATCTGAGTGCTAGCATCTACCAAGTATTATTTTTACAGTGAGTGTAACTGTCCTTGTTAGTTTTTCAGTCACCAGTTTGTTCTTGCAAGTGTCCTTGTGTTTCTGTTTATTGGACTTGAGTGAGAAATGTTTCCTGAGAACAGCGGGAGAACTTGTCTGTCTTTGGAAAAGGGGAGGAGACGGACTGTAGGAAGGGCATTGAAGGACAGCCAATGCAAAGAGGTTTACCTGTTTCCTTGATGTGAAGTATGTGGATGTAAAAGTTTAAACCAAGAGAGTGAGTTTTGTACCTTTATTAAGGCAAGAAAGTCCAGCTAAAAGCATCTGTCTTCATCAGAGTTTTCTGTCTGTGTAGTAGGATACTTTTGGGCTGAAACCTATTTATTAACCCATATGAGGATAAACTTTAGCTTAGCTCTGGTGGTCTTGGTGGAGACTCAGCTTCACAATGTCACTGGTCTTTCACAGTTGAAATATAGCTTATTATTTTCTTCCTTCTTTGCTAGGGTGTTGAGAACTACATACATATGGAACATTATCACAGAATCATGGAATGGGTTGGAAGGGATCTTCACAGATCATCTAGTCCAGCCTTCCTGCAGTGGGTGGGGACATCTCTCACTAGACCAGGTTGCTCAAAGCCCTGTCCAACCTGATCTTGAACACTTCCAGTGATGCTACATCCACATCTTCTCTGGGCACTCTGTACCGGTGTCTCACCACCCTCACAGTAAAGAATTCCTTCCTTATGTCCAACCTCTTTTAGTTTAAAACCATTGCCCCTTGTCCTGTCACTACAGGCCTTGGTAAAAGTCTCTCTTCATCTTTCTTATAAGCCCCCTTTAAGTACTGAAAGGCCTCCCTGGAGCATTCTCTTCTCCAGGCTGAACAAGCCCAACTCTCTCAGCCTGTCTGTGTAGGAGAGGTGCTCCAGCCTTCCCAAATGGGTGGCCCCCATTTTTGTGTCCCTCCTCTGGACCAACTCTAACAGGTCTGTGTCTTTGTTATGCTAGGGACCCCAGAGCTGGAGGCAGTACTGCAGGTGGGGTCCCATGAGAGTGGAGTGGAGCAGGAGAATCAACTCCTTCCACGTGCTTCTTGTTACGCAGCCTAGGATACGAATGGCTTTCTGGGCTGCAAGAGTAAATTGCTGGCTCTTGTCCTTTTTTCCCACAGGGCTGCTCTTATTCCATTCGTCCCCAAGTCTCTATTGCTACTGAGGGTTGCCCCAGCCCAAGTGCAGAAACTTGTACTTCACCTTGTTGAACTTTATGAGTGTGGCTTGAGCCCACTCCTCAAGCCTGTCCAGGTCCCTCTGGATGGTGTCCCTTCCCTCTAGCATATCAATGTATGCTTTCCCTCTAGCATTCTATTCTATGATTAAATATTGTATAATGGCTAGGTGTTTATTTAACAACTTGTAAGAGTGTGGCAAACCTTTTGCATTTGGGTGGCTCTGTACTGTCTGTCCTTCCAGTGAGTCTGATCGGCACTGTGCTTACCTTTTAAATGAGAGGAGGTGAAAGTAGTTGGTTGGACTGTAGGCTGGATGAATTTTTCTGGCATCCTGCAGTCTGCTTCCTTTGTCCTTTTTTATGGGAACCCTACACCCCTTATTTGTCTTGCCCTCTACACATGGGTGCCCTCAATTGGGTGTACATTTGATTGGAGACGGCACTTTCAGTAAAGCTGGACAAAATGGTGTATTGCTGCTTTTTAGTCATGTATCTGTGAAGTCTGTATGCATATGGGGCTAGGTTAGTAGTGGAAGAAATGTTTAATTAATTTTACTGTTAAGTGGGGCTCTCTTGAAATACCTCTATGAATTACCTTTGCAGAATTCTGAATGGCATCAGGTAATGCTTAGATCATCTTGGCAGAAGGGCAGCGGCATTAGCACCTCTGTTTCCTTTTACTGCCAATTGTATTCTTACATGCCTGCTCTAGCATTGATTTGTGAAATCAAAGCTACTTTCTGGCATTAGACATGTGTAGAAATAATTCTAGTCTTCTTGTCTGTGTCATGTTGCAAATTGTCTGTGCCTTGTTTTTTCCATGTTTGTCGTCCCGTTCCAGTGAAACAGGAGAATTGTGTTGTCAGTTAGTAGTTTTTGTTGTAGGAGGACCACCAGCAGATAGCGTTTATCTCACCTGTTCACGTTATGGAGGGTGCTTCTCTCCTGAGCACAAAGATAAGGTTAAAGAGAAGTGCAGGTTTGTGAGCCAGCATCAAGCACCAAAAATACAATTTCTGTTAAAATATGCATTGGCAGAAGATTGCCCTGTGTCTTAGAAGGTATTAAAAAAATCAACTTTTTCTAACCTCCCTAGCTTCACTCATTTGTCCTTAATGCAGTTGTGAAAACTCCATTTGATATCCAGTACAATTAAGTATTGAGAGAGATTTTGTCTCCAATTTTTGAATTGAGCAAAATGCCTCTGGTTTGTCTGTTTAAAAAAATCTTAACAATTAAGATGTCTTTGTGCAATGTATGGTATCCATAATGTTTATTGTTACTGACTTTGCAAAGTTGAAAGGATTTTACTAGGATAAATGCTACTCAGTTTTGGAATTGGAAGATGGCTTAATTATATTAGCTGGCAAAACAAACTATATATCCCATTTAAATCATAGAAGGGAGTGAATTTTTTCATTTTGTTTCAGCCTTTTGAACTAGAGCCTTTTTGCAGCAGTAAGAAGATTTCTTTCATTAAGCCATCCAAGAATTTATTGGGCTATTTCTTTAATGTCACAGAAGTGTTGAGGTTGGAAGGGACCTCTGGAGGTCCTCTGATCCAATCCCCCTGCTACAGCAGGGTCACCCAGAGCAAGTTGCCCAGCTTTTGAATATATCCAGGGATGGAGACTCTGCAGCCTCTCAGGGCAACCTATGCTGGTGTCTTCTGATGTTCAGAGGAAAACTCCTGTGTTTCAGTTTGTGCCCATTGCCTCTGGTCCTGCTATTGGGCACCACTGAAAAGATACTGGCCCTGTCCTCTTTGTACCCTCTCATCAGGTATTTCTGTGCATTGATAAGATCCCCCGAGCCTTCTTTTCTCCAGGCTGAAGAGTCCCAGCTCTCCCAGCCTTTCCTCACAGGAGAGGTGCTTCAGTCCCTTCATCATCTTTGTGTCCCTTTGCTGGACTTTCTCCAGTATGTCCATGTCTTTCTTGTACTGAGGAGCCCAGAACTGGACACAGTGCTCCAGGCGTGGCCTCATCAGCACTGAGTAGAGGGGAAGGATCACCTTCCTCAGCCTGTTGGCAACAGTCCTCCTAATGCAGCCCAGGATACCACTCACCTTCTTTGCAGTAAGGGCACATCACTGGCTCATACTCAACTTGGTGTCCATCAAGACCTCTAGGTGCTTTTCTGCCAAGCTGGGGTGGCCCCCAACACGTACTTGTGCATGGGGTTGTTCCTCCCCAGGTGCAAGACTAGACAATTCCCCTTGTTGGACTTCATGAGGTTCCTGTCAGCGCATTCCTCTAGCCTGTCGAGCTACCTCTGGATGGCATCCAAGTAGAGGGTGAAAAATAATTTTTGTTGTTGTTGACAGATCTGAAATAATTTTTTTTGGTGGCTTTTCTTGACCTGCAGTAGAACTTTACATTATGTTTGAAGGAGGTGATTTTATTTAGGTATGTTAATACTATTTAAATGATCCATTACAGAGGAACAAAATCCAAACGAATATATAGTTCTGAAGAAATACAGCTTCAGTCAATCTGAAAATGACTGAAAGCGTATTTACAGGCAAGGTAGTAACTTTGGTAGGTTTGACATAACCACTGTTGTGTTCAGTGGGGAGAAGACATAGCACAGCCTGTCTTTTGTCTATTTACTCCTACCTGCGGCCAGCCCTACCACAGGGTGAGAACTGTGTAGTCTGTAGTGACAACAGCAATGGGAACCATGAGCTGATTTCCAGTGTGGGTGGGTGAGGAGCTGGGAGGGGAAGGGAGGGTTTACTGCAGGATGAGGAAGAGACACAGTCACAGTTTGAAGAGGAACAAATAAAGTACAGATGGAGCCATTTTAAGAGCGGAAAAGAAGGATGGGCTGTCGGAACAGTTGCAAATCTGTAATAGTACAGTGTGGCAATTCTGTGGGAAAGTTTTAGAAAGAACAGAGATCTGAAAATTGCTAGGTAAAAGTGTAATCTAGGAAAATAACTATATGGTTGAGCCCAGATACTGTACAAAAATGAAGTAATTTTGGAACTGAGTGATTGATTTTAATGCTTTAAGGTAGTGTTATAACTATGGATAGATTTCTGGAACTAGATTCAGGAGGATTCATAGGAGGTAGCCTGTGTTTGTAGTGTAGGCAAACTGTGTTTATTTATTTATTTTTAGTTCACTTCTCAGTGTAGACTTATAATCACTGTTATCAACCAGAAAAATGTTCTACATCTGTCTGTCCTGTAATGTAATCAGAAGGGATGTTTGTCTGTTGTCAGCCTCTAACAAGTATCTGGAAATTATTTATGGCAGGCTGGGAAAATACAGACGTTGACAATACTGAATTGAAATAGAACAGCATTAAGAGTGGCCATGAGTCACTGCTTAGAATATTTACTGTTTTTTTTATTAACTTCGGGCACTCAAACTTTATATGCTAATCATCTTACACTGTGAGAATAGATGCAGTGCAGAATCTTCTATAGCTACTGTCTCACCAAATTCTTTGAGAACTGTGTTGTTTCAGTAGTCACTTTCTAACACTAATTAACTTTGCTTTCCTCTTCCTGTATTTAAAGTTCTGTGTGATCATCTCTCTGTGAAGCAGGACATTCTTTACCCTTGGTATTACTTGATTCACTGAGTTGATCCCTTTTTCCCAGTGTTAGAAAGGCTCTATATCTATTTTATTTGGAGACTGGAAATATGGTTATCTTATGCAAGGTTCCTTGGCCTGACTCAAAGACCAGGTTCTGGTCTGCATCTGAAGCCCCGTCATATATATCTCACTTTTTTGAACTGTTAATGCCAGGGGGAGCATTACGATTTGAAGATGAAACTTAGATTGAAATATTTGCTTTTTTGCTCCTGTTTTTTTGCTTGCTTTTATTTTTGTGTTTGGTGATTTTTATTTTGTAGTTCTGTTTGTAAGGCAGGTAGGTTTTTTTTAGTTTGTAAGGTAGGTATTTATAAAATGTAGCTCAATATAGAATCCACAGAGTATATGGAATATTTAATTCTGTAAAAAAAACCCATGTTGTAAAAATTGCTCATGAGAGTTGTCAAACATCTCAAGATTTTGCTACTTTTTATTAAATGCATCTTTGTCTGTGTTTCAGGTATTTAGGACACAGTTGTTAATGGAAAAATTCATGTATAAGTACAAACTAAGAGGGGCAGTCTAATCTTTGAGGAAATGGCAGGATTCCTAGACAACTTCCGGTGGCCAGAATGTGAGTGCATTGATTGGAGTGAAAGAAGAAATGCCATCGCTTCAATAGTTGCAGGTGTATTGGTAAGTTCTGAGAGGATGTGAATCATAAGTGTGTTGACAAATTTGGAAGTACGACAAACAGTTACATTTTTGTTTCAGATTTTGTGAAGTTTCACTCTTAACTGCACCTCAGTCCAGTATATTTAATTTTTTTTTAAGTGTCATTGTTAAACAGCTTTTTTACAAGTCACATAACTTTGCATTTTCTCTGATAATGATGTACCATTTCTGCTATCTCTTATTTTAAAAAGATTTAAATTCCTAGTGGATTTTTTGCATGATCAGATATGTTAAAACACCTATGTTATACATAGTTTGTATCTCATATGTGTTTAGAATCTGGATTCTTGTCTTAGAATCTGGATTCTTGTCTTAGAATCTGGATTCTTGTCTTAAAGCTATATAGGGAATTTAACCACACACTGATAATTAATTAGAATAGACAATGTGACAGATTTCCAAATGCTCTCCTGAAAACATCAGCATTAAGCTTTATGCAGAACTTGCACTTTGAACAGATATAAGAATCCGACTTCAAACTATTCTAGGAAGTTATTAACCTTTACTTGTTAAAAGACAATTAAACTGATGGTATGCATGAATGTTTGCCATGTTTTGTCTGCTTGTCTTTGTACGCTTCCAGCCTCATAATACTGGTCTATTTTATTTGTAGTTTTTTACAGGTTGGTGGATAATGATAGATGCTGCAGTAGTTTACCCTAGGCCAGAACAATTGAACCACGCTTTCCATACCTGTGGGGTGTTTTCAACACTAGCTTTTTTCATGTAAGTGTATATAAAGGGAGCTCTTATAAATGTGAGTTGTTAATCACGGTTTTTACTACATACATACAATATGGTATATGATAAAACTTGAATCACTTAGTTATAAGTTACTTATGAGTAATCTTGTTGTACCTTATTGCGTGGCAATGTAAAGGCTTTTTTTTCTTTTACCTGTGGCCTCTGTTTCTGATCATAGTCTTTTTATTCATTGTTCTGTCTGTCCCCCTGTTCCTGTGCACTTTGGCTGAACCTAAGAAAGCAGGCCTTCCTTTACCCAAGTGGCTTTCTATAATAAGTGTTTAGATTCCTAGATCAAAATTCATGTAATGCTGCCCAGTTACTTACCTCAATATAAAATATTTGACTGTGTTTTCCTCTGTCCTTAAATAATTTTTTACAGTTGTCTCTCACCCAAAACTTCCTCAAATGGGAGAGGTAGTAGTACTATAGCTATTGTTATAAAGATGTAAATGTGGCAAGCTTGATGGAGAAGTAATAGATTTTTTTAAAATCTTACAATGTGGACAAGAAAAAAAGGATGCATTTAGATATGCTATATCTTCTTAACACTAGGTATCTGAAAGTTCCTGATTTTATTTTTTTTTTAAATCAGCAGTGTAACTCATTTTAAGAAAATGTATTGTCCCTCCTTACACCATGTCTTTCACTTGAACACTTAACAGTATTCGCTGTGAAGGAAAGCAACTTGTATCATAATCATGAGAGCACTGTGTTACTGGCTGTTACTATTCCTGTGAAGTGGCTTTAGAGATTCTAAAAACTTAAACAGCCAGAAAGCAATCAGGAATACTTCAGTCTCTCTTCATTCTTTCATCTTACGGGTCTGTTAATGAAAAAAATTTAAAGAAAATTTATGAACAAATACAGGATTTGCTTGAAATCCAGTTGGAGTCCTTCCATTAAGGGACATGTACTACTATGTCACTATACAGAATGCCAAGTAATTTTCCCAGAATTAGTTGCATCTCTAAAAAAGCTATCTTTTTACTTATAATGTTGTTAGAAAATCAGTTTTAATCTTAAGTGCATGCACTTTTTTGTTCCTAGGATAAATGCTGTATCAAATGCACAGGTGAGAGGAGACAGCTACAGTGACGGATGTTTAGGAAGAACAGGTAAATTAACTCTAAAAATCATGCCGAGTTGAAAGACTGATTATTTAGGTGTTGTTTGTTTGTTTTTCTTTTTTTTTTCTAAGTGATGGTTAAACAAATAATAATCAGAAGTTAAGGAGTAGGAGAGAACTTCTGTGAAGTTAATTTCCTTACAAAAGTAACACTTGGAGATAAGTACTGTCTTTGTTAAAAAGGTGAACTTAAAAAAATCCAACTGCTGTATGTCTTGAATACCTAAACTTCCCTTTGCCAGTCCTCTATGTAGCTGCTGGAAGAAGTAAATTTCTGCCTTGTGGTAGACTACAGAGCACACTTTCCTTAATAATGTCTTATTTTAGAATGTATCGCAAACATTCTCTTTCCTCTCTATGTCGCCTACTGTGTGGTGTGTGTGGACCTGCTGTCCTCTCTCTGCTTTCATTCATAATTCCCTTACTATCTCCCATGTGGATCCTAGCATCGGTTTTCATGTGATTCATAGAATGCCTCACCAGAAACCTGGTAGGATTTACTGATCTTTGAACTAGCGTACGATGCTTTTTTGTGTCTCATTTACAAATTGGCTCAAGAGAATCTTTGCATAGAAGTATTTTTTCCTTTCCCATGAGTGAGCAGGTTGATCATTTTCAGTGGCATCATTTTTTTTTTCCAGCAGGTAAAGTCTAGCTATGGTAGATGTTGTCCATCTGAAAATACCTTTTTGAAGTAAACGCTTACTGCAGAAACACTATAGCTTTGGCAAAGTACCTCATCATTAGTTCACTTCCAGTTGTGTTAGATGATGTTATAGGCATTCCCTACAGGTGAGGGAAAACTTCTGGTAGTTTTGTCTGCTCAATAAAATGTGGGGAATCCAACTGCTCTGTGTTGTACTAGAAAAAGCAAATTTTGGTTTATCTTGTCCTTGACACAGGGTTTAGCACTTCCCTTTGTGCCTTCAGCACGGTAACATACTGCATCACACTAGTAGTTGGATCATCTGTCACTGTGGGTAATAGTTACCTGGTTCTCAGAGGTTTTAATATTTCCTGCAGGTGCTCGTATCTGGCTCTTCATTGGCTTTATGTTGATGTTTGGTTCACTTATTGCTTCAATGTGGATTCTTTTTGGAGCATATGTGACACAGAGTAAGTTTGTTGGGGTTTTTTGTGGGTTTTTTTTCCTTTATTTTCACATACAGAAAAGTAACTTTTGCTGTCAGCCAAAAGGCAGAAAATCCAGAAGATCGGAATTGTGTGCTCTGTTCTTGTCAGGGCTGTACCATCTAGCTTTGTTGTCAGAGAATGATACCATGAATAGTGTTTTAAATACACCTTCCAATACAAAAGCACTTAATATTGCCTTTGTTACTTACTTTGCAGACACTAATGTTTACCCTGGATTAGCAGTGTTTTTCCAAAATGCGTTGATATTTTTCAGGTAAGTTATCTGGGCAAATTTTCTTCCTTCCAAAGGAGTATCTGACTTATCTGCTTCAATGCGCACTGATACTCCTGGAAAATAAGTTTTGAAAGCTGGAGGCTGACTGCAGCTTGACTTTCCAAAATGTGGAGTTTGCTCCTCTTGATACAGGACCCTCAGTATTTCAATTTATTACCCGCTGTGACCTTTACTTGAGGAGGGTGACATGTAAGCCAAAGGGACCTCTTGAGTCACTGAGTAAACTGACATTGTACAGAGACCCGGTGTGATATTATTCAATGCATAAACTGATCAAGCTATTTCTTAAAATACTGATATTACTTTTTACTCTGCTACTTTTTTCTGCTCCCTTTGCTCCAGACCTTAGAAATGGTGTTTTATTTGCCCCTTCTCAGCCCATGAGAAGCTCTTTGTTCCTCTCATGCTCCTGTTACTCCAGCTTTTTCTGGTCTCACTGAATTTACTGAATGAGCTTTCAGTTATTAAGAGCAATATTTTTTTTTTCAAAGAGCATGATGGTGTGTTTTGTAATGTTACACTTAAATAAATTTCTTTTATTTTTACTTAATATCACTAAGTGTATCACGACACTGAAACTATCTGTATCTGTCATAACTCTTTTTATACGCGTAATGCATTCTGCAGTCCATGAATCTTATTAATTAATAAAAGACAACAAAGGCATTAAATAGTGTAAGTATGAGATCAATCACTGAAGAAGTTCACATAACTTCCTTTTTTTCAAGTTCTTACCCACTTAAGTTACTGTGATAACAGTTTTCCTTCTAGTACGGTGTCAAATGCTTTGCAGCGAGCTAGATCGACTGGCTCCACTCTGCTTCCCTGTTTGGAAAATCAGTTATGTTCTTGCAGAAAATAACAGTTCCGAAATCTCTTCTGTAGTCTTGTGTATGATTGAAATACGATACTTATGAAGGCAGACTTTGGAGAATAGTTTCACCATGCATGGCATCTTTAGTCTTATTTCAGTAGTTTGATGACCTTATTTCTGAAGTTGCTTTTTGTTTCTGAAAGTGTCATTCCTTAGTTTCTGTTGTACTCTGTAGGTAGATATATTTTAGTTTTTTTTTTTCTTTTGTCTTCTGCATTTTTTTTTGCTGCTTATGAACTGTGAGACAAATTACAACCTTTTTATTAAAAAAAAAAAGTCTTTGTGTTTTGTCTCACTCTGCACTTTAGCAGTAACTTTGAGGAGTCCATCCATTTCCATAGATTCCTTTCTTTAGACCAGACCTGGGTCAATCAGCGATGCCCTTCTCAATGTGCTTATCCAAAGCTTTTGTTCTGATTGCATCAGATCCTCTTCCATCAGTGTTGTTCCATAATGTCTTTATTCTCTGAACCACATCTCTCCTTCAGGACTTGTGCTGCAGCCCTACTTGTTATTCCACCATTTTGGCATTTTTTTTTTTTTACTTAGTTTAACATGCTGTATTAGTAGTTAGTTAATTGCCCAGGTATCTAGCTTGTTGTACTTATCATCACTTGTTGTTGTTCTCAGTGTCAGTATTTCTCATTTCCCTCCCTCTTCATTCCCTTATGATTTAGTGTGACTGTGCCCTTCTTTGCCTTCTGTTTGTTGGCTATAAGAAAAAAAATAAGGTATAAGGAACCATAAGGAAATCATGCTTGGTTTTGTTCCCGAACGCTTTTTTGATTCAAAACAATACTTAATTGCATCCAACCTTAGAAAAAGAATTTTGGAAATCAAATTGCGATTTGGATCTCACTTATCTACCACAGGATCAATATTCTTTCTGACGTGCTCATAAAAATTTAATTGCTTAGATGCTATCCTAGTGTGATGCCAGGATGAGACTTGCTGCCCTGTAACTCTGTGGATCGGCCCTAGAATCTTTTAAATACCAGAATTTTTTTCCTTCAGAAAGGCAGCTGCTTTTACCGTGAGACTGGCTATTTTTGCATTTGAGCAGTGCCTTCAGCTGATCTCACGGTTTTAGCAATGCATACTAAATTAAATAGAAGTACAAAAACCAGATACTGACTTGAGTAAAAGTTAAGGTTACTGGAAGGGTGTTGATTAGCGGTCTAGATAATATAAAATTATAAGGATACTATTAAAATTGCTTTTTCCACCTTAGGTATGGTCTGATTTTTTAAAATTTTTTTTTTTTTTTATTTTCCCCTTTAGTACTCTGATCTACAAGTTTGGAAGAACAGAAGAGTTATGGGGATGAGAGATCACGTATAGCATTGTCTCTTCCATAGTTGCTATGTCGTACTATGTATGTAGATATATTTACATTTATTTGTTCTTGTTTTGCTTTCTAAATTGTATGGACTGAGACAAATTACAGTTTCTGTAATAAGCTCCCTCTTTTCACAGGACAGATTTGTGAATATGTACATATGACTGTATATATCTTAAAAAGGGAATGTCAGGCTTTCTTTGTGAAATCTTCAGGCTTATTTCTTCAAATACACGGGGTTTTCCATCAACTCCTAAGACTTGATCTTCCGAACCTTCACGTGTGTCAGAGACTCCAGTGGAACTATTAGTGAACAAGCAGGATAAAGCCTGTCCCCTCTAATAGGGGTTATCACTTTCATGTGTAGGTGAGCTAGAGCCGGTTTTTGCCAGGGCCGCCAGCGAGGGCTGCCTGTGTAACCCGAAGGAGTAGGCAGCGCATGGATGTGCCCCAGCTAAGCCTGGATTTAGTGAGGGTAAATGCTATTGTATGCTGAGAGAAGAGCCGATTTTAAGAATTTTTGTATAACTGTTCAGAAAAATATAAAGTAGCTATTTTTTTGTAAAAGGTTCTGAATTTTTAAACAAGGCCCTATATTAAGCAGGTTCTGCATGACAAATCAAACTGTTCTTGACTTCTGATCGCTATAGCACAAATGACATTTGGTAGCACCACAGTCCTTAGAATTAATTTCATGCCGTGTTCGGTGTAATAGGTACCAATTAGTATTTAATATATTTACTGACATTAGAATAAAAAAAAAAACAAAAATAAAACAAGACCAAAACTGATGCCAGTCATACTTAAGAAGTATAAAGAATAAGTGAGAGTCAGACTAACATCTTTAAAATTATGCTAGCAGAATTTTTTTCAGGGGAAGCTTTTTGCTGATAAATGAACAGTTATCCTCCTGTTATCTTTTCTATTTAAAAGGCAAGCATTTCAAGTGGGGATACAGTAGATGTATTTATTGCTAACAATCTTACCTTGAAATAATTGCCAGTTTTAGGACTGCCATTTGCCCCTGTTAAAAATGTATTTATCTCATCTCCTAAATTTCATGGGCACTTCATGAGAATGCTACTGAAATCCCATTTCTTCTAGCTGGAGTACACAGAAAGGGCGAACAATGACGTTTTATAGTTTTGGGCTGATCTTGTATATTCATCTTGCTATTAGTGACTTCCTTACCTCCTGAGTTCTATGTGGTTTTTAAAGCATTTGAATCTGCCTTGTGTCTAAAAGCTTTTCTATCTTTCCATGTATCAAGATCGCTGACCAACCTGGTATTAAACTGCAGAATGTAACTTCTGTGCATGGTTACTGTACACTGTTAGTCCTCTTAACTGCTCCCTTGTGGGAATCTCTCCAGTGGACAGAATATGAAGCAAATACTGCAGCTGAAATTGTGCTACTGGCTAGACTAACATCATCTCCATTTCACCATCCCGCAGTGAGTTAGGATATATTCACTGGTATTAAGCAGAGCTTTGTACATAAGTTGCCTGTTCGGTTGTAATTTCGGAAAACCACAATAAACTTTATCTTATGTTCTCAAAATAGTGAACTTCACCAAGTAATTGTACAGTACTCAATAGCTCAAGTTGTACTGAACTTTAAGGAAGTCTTACACCAGCTAACAAGTAAAACCAAGGTTTTTGTTTCCAGGTCTGTCAGTTTCTTGCTTCAGAGCTTGGGAATGTTTGGTGGCTTTTTTACTAAGTGAGCTATAACTAATCCCGCTTAGGTGGAAGATTCCATCACACTTGAACAGCACGAGTTAAGCATTTGACTCTGGAAGAACTTTTACAGTGTGCTTTAATGCAAGTTCCTGGTTAAAAACCAGATTTTCTTTCAGAAGAGAGACAACTCTGAGGATGTGAAAACAGACATAGCATAAGAACCACCCAGGCTTCAGTCAGAATATCCTGAGATCCACTTTTACACCAGCGGTAGTTCCAGTGCAGGCCAAGGTGAATAGGGACGGCTCATTTCATGTAACACCTTGGCCTGCTACAGTTGGCAGTTGTGAAGATAAACCCTTGAGTTACTCCTAACAAAAAGGTTTTTAACTTTGGCCCATTTGTCTACCTGTAAAAATATTTAGTAACAACTATCTTTGACAAAAGTCTAGTGCAGGGCTTAATCAGGAAGTTGTATGGTGTTTTGCCGTACATTCACAGGGGATGTTTTAACTGCCTTCTTATCTGTGTCCTCTGGTACGCAGGTAGGGTGTTCCTTTTGCGAGGCTGTGGTTCTTCCCTTGCTTACAGCACAGTATATAAAAAGAACATGGATGAACTTAAAAGCAGGTATTATGCAGCTTGAGGTCGACTCAAAAATTATTACCAGCCTTGAAAGTATGACTAAGTCTTCAGATAAGTACAAGGTCTTGGTGTGTTGCCTAATCTGATATGATTACACTAGCTCTGTGAGGCAACCACCTCAGGAAGCTTCTGGAAAAAAATGTTACTGATTTTTCATGCTAGTCTTGTGTGTTCCTGGAAGAGGTGGAACAGCATTTGCCTCAGGTAGCTTACAGCTCTGACAGTGACCAGGTTCATTAACAGACCTAAATAACTCGAAGAAGTCATTTGCAAATAAACAAGCACAGTTATTTATTTCTCTTTTAAACAACCTGTGTATCAAAACCAAGAAAAAGATCAAGCAAATAAAACCGACCTTTTTTTAGTACAGAAGTGGTTCATTGGTTCTTTGTGCTTATTAGATACCTTCCGGACCTCGCAGGACTGTGATGTGAGACTTCAACTTGCCATCTTCTGCTTTAAGGGACTAAAAACCACAACCCTCAGTCAACTTTCCACTTGCAGGACTAATCTGGTATTCAATAAGAGATTTTAGTGTCTGATAATTCCTGATACATGTTATACAAATTCTGAGCAAAATGACTTTAAAGTTTGTTTTGCTGTGAAGAACTACTCTTTTACTGCAGGAGCAGAAGATTAATGCTTTTCATGAATGTGTTGGGAGGCAGCCATTAGGAGGCCTTTCTTGGAGCAGTTCTTTGCACAGGTTCATGCTGAAGAAAATAAAGGCCTATAAAATTTTTTAGACTCCCACTTTGATCTGGAGGGAAGAAGCTGCCCCAGAAGACTGTGTGTACTTAAAATGATTCGGAAAAAGCATACTGGGGTGGATATTACACGTTGAGTGCTAACACAGACTTCACTGATAAGGCAACAAAGCAAAAGATGCTATAAAAGTATTCATGATGCAATTATGCACTGAAACATCCAAGGTTGTACTACATCCTACCATAAAGTGCCGTTATTTCTCAAAGCTTTATTTCAATTTGGGGTGGGAAACATGATGGTGTAAATATAACCATTTTATAACCATCTGTCTTTCTTTAGGCAATTTAGTGTTCATTTCCCTTTCACATTCCACCTTCTCAGTCTCTTTGGCAGAACACAGCTGCTGTTGCAGCACAGCAGAGGCCATGTAAACAAAGGCTCAGGGGCCACTCTAGTCTCAAGAAGCAACATCTCACTCGGGATTTGTCGGCGGCCACGTTTTGTCCAGAGCCCGTTGTCTGTCCTGCCGGTAGCTGCACGGTGCTGCTCGTGGGCAGGAGTTTCTGCACAGACTTAGTTAGCACAGGCACTCTCACTAGGGCGCTGCTTAAGTTACTTCATTTCCACTGGAGATGCTGCGTGAATGACCTTGAACGTCCAAACTGCTGCCACAGGCGTGGCTTTCTTCACCACAAAACAGAACAGATAAAGAATCGTGGGGATCGTCCTCGACATAATTGACCAACGCATCTAACCCAGGCACGCTAGGGTCCTTCAGATACTGCAAAAAGCCAGAAACACCAGTTTAGAGAGCTATCCGCAGAACACATGTACTAGAAATTACAGAGACAGAGCAGGTACCACCACCTATGGGCAAGCTGCTTCAGACCAGAATTCACATCGAGAGCTGCTAAATGTAGATTCTACTCTAGATTTCCTTAAAACTGTATTGAACAAGGAGAAAGTTAAAAATACCTTCTTTCTATGAAAAAAAAAAAACCCACAAATATTCATTTAAGTGAGTTAAAGCAGCCTGCCTTTCCTATTTCTTTTTAATAAAAACTGACTTTTCATCACAGTTCAAGCAAATTCCTCCTAGTTAAGAATAAGCCACAGAAGAAGCTACTTCTTTATTACACTGCTGGGGATGTATCCTCCAACTGCAGGAATCTCAACTGACAGCTTGTCCAAAGCGCTGGGTGGAGCAAACGAGATACAAGATTCTGCTTTGTTCAGTGTCAGGTCAGTCAGATTTGCATCTTTCCCTGTTACCAGAAAACTCCAGTGCCATTCTTCTCCTGCAGTTCCTTTATTGCTTTGACTTCCCCTCTGCCCCGCTTTCCTCCAAAATTAACTGATCAGCTTTACAACGAATGCACCATCAAAGAAAGGAGCATTAGAAAAAAAAAACGTAGGCCAGAGAAGATGCTTTCTGTCCCTCCCACCACCCCCATGTAGTCTCCTTATCACTCAGCTGGATCTTGTGTTTCATGGGGAATTGGAGCCATCTATCACTTCGCGTGCTGAACAACAAAAACCTGCCATTCAACACTTTCCCCCTTGATTTAAAAAAACAAAACAAAACACCAACAAAACCCCCACGTTTGGAACACAGACACCTTCACACCATTAAAAGACTGACATAGCTTGTAGTTTTTACTCAGAAGCTTGTTTTGCACTGTAGGAGGTGCCATAATCTGGCTGTAATGGGACTGCAGCTCAAATCACATCTGTTGCGGGACAAAATTAACCCTAGTTTCAATTAAAGCACCACTTTCTCTATAATCACAGCAAGGCTAATGAGAGAAGGGATTTTTTTTTTTCAGGTGTATCAGAACAAAATGTTTCATACAGGAAGCTCAAAGACATCCTCTTGAGCACATTGAAGACATAAATAAACCTCAGTTTGGCTTTGCTATGTGAAGGTGTTTCTGTGGTCAAACTGCTCCCTGTAACTCGAATGCTGAAAGCTGAGATCCTTCTGTAAAAGAAGGAAGCACGTGGTTTTTCTGAAAATCTAAAAGAGTACATACGAAACTGCCTTAAAATAATCAGTATTCTGTACTCGTGTGTTTTAGAAGGAGAAGCCCCAGGCTGGTTGATCCCTTTTAGAAATACACATTTTAAGAATTCTCCATATATTTACTGATTTTCCTTCATTTCTTACCAGTGTTTTGCCCAACCCCAGGCTCGCTGTTGTTCAAGGGTATCTACTTGTTCTGCATATTTTCCAGATTAATACAATTACTCCAGAAGACATGATGATAGACTCTACTCTTGAAAGCCCTTCACATGAAGTGCTGTGCTATTTTAGTACACTGTGCAAGGATTTTATTTTCCTACATGAGATATACTTTGCTTGATATGCGATACAGAAATGGTAGCTGAGGTAGCACGAAGAGAAAATGATGTACTCAGGACTCTGCAGAAAGTCTGGGTTCATTCACCCATACTTCTATAAAGATCTGGAGAAACAGTTCCACAATCACAGAACTCCATAGCACAGCAGACTACTCTGACACCCAGATATATACAAAGAAATACGCCTCAAAGAACTGCAAACAAATACAAGCTTTTAAAAATATGGAATTTATGCTCAACAAGAACTTTTAAATCAAGAACTCGCCTTAAAGACAACATCCTGTTTAAATTCTAAAAAGAGGAAGATGAACAGGACTGAAACAATTTTGTTTAGTACAGAAATGTGTGAGCTACAAGGAGAAAAAAAGTCCCAGGATGACTTAGTTTAGTTGCTAAAACTACAGGAACTAAAGAAAAAGCCCAAGAACATTCCCCTAGGTAGTCTTTAGTCCTCAAGTCAGTCCTTGCTCTTAAAAGAATCAGTTTTTGCTTTTCCAAATTTCACTTCTAATCAGAGACGTAGGCCCTAAGCACATGTTCTGCAGCACGCAAAAGGTTTTATTTCAAGTGAGCAACTGTTTCAGGCCTGATGACTTAGATAAGCAAAGAAAGGGGCAGACAAGGGGTAGTAAAGGAACAGAGACTCTTACCCCAGTTTCATCACAGGATTATAGCAGCATTTGTATCTTAGAAAAAAATAATTCAGTTCAGTAAAAGAGGAATAAAGTGGGAGATCGTTTATGAGAAGAGTAACAGTTTACACTAAATCGAGAATTATTTATATCTATTTCTGTTATGCAACAACTACCTTTGTGCATATTCACTCGAAGATCATCACCATGTTTTACAGGGGGTGAGGGGAGCAGAAATATAAAATGTCTACACATACCTCTTCGAAGTGTGGTGGGATTTCTAAAGGTGGCTGAGACCAATATTTAAGTGCTTTGCGGTATTTCCACAGAAGAAACAAACCAAGTATTACCAGCACTACAAAAAGTAACACCAACAGAAATAGTATAACATATTGATCTCTGGTTGCCTCTGAAAAAGAAAAAAACCCAACACCTCTATACATATGACAGGTTCATATTTATACATCATCAAATGTAAAACAACATACAGCAAGCTGAAATTTACTATACTTGGTAATCAACACATAATTTCCAAGGCTAAGATCACAGCCCTACTATAGATGCACTCTAGTTTTGTGATTGCCCTTGGAAGCGACCAGCTCCCAAGGAGCCTCTCCCTCTTAATCACACAGCCTAAGGCAAGCTTCTACTTGAGACGCTTGCTCGCATGGCAAATGCAGAGCTGGAGGAATCACTGGTGGCAGGCAGAGGGCAGGCAGGGAATGCATTCCTCCCTCAAGTTGCCAGCAAGGGCCATTAATGCCTGGGACTTCACTCACATCTGCCTTCAGCAAAGAGAGCATCGCAGGCTCCAACATCACAGCTCAAGGGTTTGTGATCAACTACTTTAACTAGGTGAATACTACCCAAGAGATCAGCTCCTGTGGGACCTCAGAAACTCCGTAAGCAGGTTTCATCTACAAGTCTTCCAGGGTGTTTAAAGCGTGCTAAAGGTCAGTTGTGCCTGTGTGTTCGTGGTCACACAGAGAAATTCAAGAGAGGGACAAACCGTTATCTTGCACATGCCCTCTCCTCTCCTCCCCTCACCCTCTGTCTTATCTCGTACAAAAACATGGAGCTCGACATGTCAGAGAACGAAGCAGGTCAAAGAGGGGAGGGATGTTAATGGCCTGCAGGTGGCAGTGGCTGAGGGAGAAGGTTTGCAAGAGTTAACGCTATCTTCTTCTTCAATGACTTCCTCTAAACTATTTGTATTTTCTCTCTACAAGGCAATACCCATAGCAGTATTTATTACGAAGGAAAAGGACAAGGGGAAGAGTACAACACAGCTGTACCTCAGTTACTGACTGAAAAAGTCCATATTATTTTGCCATTAATGACAATTATGAACTCCTTTTGGTGGTGCTCTCTTAGCACTCCTGATAACCAGTTACATGATCTAAGACTCATGTTCTACGTTCATCCCATTATATAAAAAAAAAAGTAACAAAATCAGATTTATACCACTGATTGTAGTTCTGTGACACTCTGGGGCACTTTGCAGTCCAAGTAACTGCATCCATTCTACTTGAATTCTAAAACAATAAAGTGTCGATTCCTTTAGATTTTCAATTTTGAATAGTGTATTCCTCGTCTTTGTCTCCTGTTCAAAAGACACACAGAAAGAGAAAGTATTACTATAAAAACACAGACCTGTTCAACACAAATCCCCTCCACATATTAAAGTTTCTCATTCAAAAAACCACAGATTTTATTTTTTATAATTCACCTTTCCCAAACAAGAGAAGGAGTGAAATATATTTCAACTTTCCTACTTGAATGCATTTGAAAAGGCATTATCTTTAAATGAAATTAAGCCTGACCATATAAAACCCACTATAAGGGCATGAGTAGCAGAGGTATGAAAACTGATGTGAGGTCTGATTTTATCCAACATATGCTGCTGGACACTTTGAGGCAGCTTCTGTAACAGCTCAGGCAGTGAGCACAACATAGGAGGGGCAGGGAAAAACAAGCCATGAGAAGTGCCTCCACCATCAGAGGAGGCTGACGGAAATGGAGGTCAGTGAAGAGCTTCCACCATCTCAGCTCCTTCTGCTGAAGAGGAAAACAGCTGATGGGCAGTGTAAAACCTCCACAGTCTCCACATGGCCACCACAGTCTTTTGGGAATTTTTAACCTGTAAGGGGCTAGAATAAGGGCCTCGGTGAGGCCAACAGCAGCACACAAGAATGACTTCTTGTCTGAATCCCAAACATGAGGGTATTTCATGCGTGTCAGAAAAATACACATTGGTGCAAGACAGGAAGGAAGTGGAGGCGTTTCAGATTTAGCAAGATCTTTGAAACAAAAGTGCCTTTTAAATAATTTTTTTCTGCTTCTGTTTTTTTTTTTAAACATTTGACTTTAAAATGACGTTCTTGTGAATCTTCTTCCTCTTTCTTTTTTTTTTTTAAGTATATCTTAATCCCTCCCCTGCAACACTGGCCTGTCAAGACCACAATCACCAGGCTCCCAGACAGCATAAGCACACAATGAGACCAACACCTCTAAGCCTCAATACAAACAGGGAGAACTCATCCCAGCTCTGTCCAGCATGTTTCTGATAACTCTGCCTTTCTCTGTCCGAGGAACAGGTGACATCAGGCCAGAGCAGCCTGTTCCTGAAGCTGCCAGCGCAAACAAGCCTAGCACAGGAAAGGAGAAAGGGTATTTCAGAGCTTTCCAAATTGCCTAAGCAAACTTTGGAATCTAAGTGCCATTTTAAAGCCACCTTTGATACTTTGTGGATTCTCTCCCTTGGTCTGCAGGGTCTTTTAACCTTTGTTTTATATGGAGAAAAAAAAAAAAAGAAGTTTTTGACAGTTTTGTAGTACATGCAATACTTGTGCCAAGATGAAACTAACTTTTTTTCAAGACTCCAAATGGTGACCATCACTGCTGGAGAAAAAAAATGACGTTAGCTCTCTTCCTCCATTTCTGCTGTTTTGCAAGGACACTGATTCGTGTCTCTTAGTCACAAAACCACTATGAAGAAATAAATCGGAGAGAAGTCTTACTTCTTTAGTAGTACTTGTTTCGTTCTCCCAATAGAACACACGATACTCAAGAAAGTCACCCATTTCGAATCCAAAAGGGGGTGTGATCCTAATGAGAAGTGAGTTAGAGCTTGCATTCACGCTGTTCACTTTAGGGGGGCCTATAGTAGCTGCAAATAAACACAGAAAGAGACGTGAACCTCTGGGCTGCAGAACCGCTCACCATACTGCCTCCAGCTTTACCTAGATATTCTCAGAAAACATGCTAAGTATCAACAGCTTTTTCTCATTTACTTAATAAATTTAAGATATCTACTTTATTACAAATCTAAGGAAAAAGACTTGAAAGCATTAAGTGAAATTAGATAATGTAAAAAAAAAAGTTTCCTGTTAACTTTCCCCGGAAAATCAGTAAATATTCTCTAGAATGTAACTGAATTTATCTGCGGTTAATGGTGACACAATTTGCTTTTATTTTTTTTTTTTCCTCCTCCTTCTTTCTTCTTTTTTTTTTTTTCTTATGCTACATATTCCATGCTCTCCAAAATCCTCACTGTTCAGGTCAATAGATTGGAAGAGGAATAAATAGTTTCCCCCTCCTTGCTTTGATGTCTCCACCTGTCCCATAGGGTAAAGATGATGACTTCCTTTTGTGATGTACCCTGAGGCCTAAATTATGCAAAATATTAGATAAAGTACTGTCAGTCCTAATACAAGAGACTTGTGTGATCACAGGTCATATATGATCATTAGTCATTTATCCATTGTATCTTGATTTCTTTCACCATTTAAGCTTATCAGCATTCATAAAGCACTCCAGGATCTCAAACAAAACTCCACTCATGCAAATATTTGAGTAGCTAACAGCTGCTTGCACACTAAAGGGGTAACTATTAACAGTAAATAAATAAATAAATAAATATATAAACAAAATTGGGGCACACAATCATTGCTTATTGTATCTCAAAAAAACCCAACAGAACCTGCCCTGTCCACTGTTACTTTAGAGAAAAGTGGCCTCCATGATCTTCATACAGGTAGAGAAATTTCAGTTTCTTTCTCCTTCCTGTTGCTGTACAACTGTAAAAGCCTTGCTGTCTGTCCTCACAAATTCCTGAAGCTCCCCTCTTGAGTGGGACCAATCCAAACATTAAAGGAAGCGGACAGCCCAAAAGAGTCTTGGTGTCTAGGAACTGATCTCGAGGGCGGTCACACGAGAATGGTCACATAATGTTCCTTTTTCTCCTTCAAGGAACTGACACACAAACATCTCTTCCATACCGAGCCTCTCCTTCGTCTTGTATTGCCATTAGCCCAGTGCTTTCCTAACTCGCAAACAACCCTGCATCACACCCTATGGATAAGTCAGTTATAAACTGCAGTGCAGGATTCAGGCAATTTCTCACGCTCTTTACTACTAGTGAAAAGCCAAGATTTAGAACTGAAGTCACCAGGGAAGGTATGATACTCTATGCAGCATGGACCACCACTGCTCCTTACAAGGTATGGGAAAACTTGAACTAAAGAGTTTATAATGAAGCAGAGGAATGGATTCATTATTTCAGAGGTATTTTTAGACTCAATGTTTACTTTCTTCTAATCCTAAAACTAATCACAGCAAGGCAAAGGGCAGATCTTATGACGAACAACAGTATGCTTGTTCACACATTTGACAGGATTTAAAGTGTGCCCTTGATCCTCCTACACTGTAGTTAGGACAGTTTATACTTATCAGAAAAGGGATCTGTGCAGTAGCAACAGGTAGTTTGTACTCAGACTACCACAAATCACGGTATGTGTGCACGTGGCAGTGCTAAGGAGTGAAATAAGAAAAGGTAAAACTCTAACAAAGTATACGTTGTAGCTCTTACAAGGCTCAAACACCCAAGAAAACTCAGCTGTTTCTCTTTCAATACTTGTTGAAAGAGCGCAGGGCTAACCCTGCTACAGAGAAACTAAGTAGTATCAAATTCCTAGTGACACACCTGGCCTTGTGGTCTTTGTTAACCACATCCAGTTCTCTCACTGGGCTTTTGTACAGAACAGAGTCAAGAGAAGTCTAGAACAGAGACAACAGACCTGTTTTTCAAAGACATCTCCTTTGAAATAGAGACACCGAAAACATAAATAGCACTTACTGTTTCTCTCTGCCACAAAAGGGTCTGTTTCCACCCAGTCAGAAGTCACTTGCCCCAGCTCAGCCCTCACGCGCAAAAAAATAGTCCAGCGCCGCTGCTTGAGTGACCAGGGCAATCTGCACTCAGTCTGGGTGATACGGGTGCAGCTCACCTCATCCCAGTGGTTAAAGGCCCCTCTGCAACGCAATGCAACACAAAGGACATATTAAGCACCGGCAGAACAGCGCAACTACCTAAAACACAACCCCTCCCACATACACAATTTTTGTAACAGAAGAATGTGTTACAAAACTGCTACTTTGATAGGGGCTTATTCCACAGCGCTTTCCGTACCTGCATCTCCTCAGCTCAGATCTGGGAAAAATTAAAACTAGCAAGAGAAAATTTGTTAGGGCTAAAATTATACAGGAAACTTATGCAACATTTCTGGGTGCTCTTCAGGTCTTTCTCAATTTAGTGGACATTATCACAAGCTAAGAGATTGTCAGTCTTCAGAAGCTGCTTTCAGATATACATAAAAGCATCTGTAATAGACAACTCATTCTTTCATTTCTATGCTTATTCATTATTAATTTTGGGGTAGTGTTTGGTTTGCGGGGCTTTGTTTTCTGCTTGTTTGTTTTGTTTTTTAAACCAATTATGTTACTGGATTAGAACAAAATGAGTTTTGTTGCTGTTAGAACTATTTACTTACGTTTTAAAATGGACTGTATATAACACCAAGCCTCTATCCACTTCAACAGGAGACCACCTCAGCAAACTACGAAAGTTATAGGAATAAACCATCACATCCTTTGGTGCTGGTAGATGGGGAGAAGATTCTAAAGAAATAAAAGGAATAAAAACAATTATTGAAACATTTAAGCAAATTTTGGTTTCCAAATTCCAACACCATATATTACATTTTTAACTGCTTTGCAGGCAAAACTATTCCTCCTGCACAATCCCTTTCTAGGTGCACTAGTAGCAGTACATTTCAGTCCCTGCTATCCACAAAGCACTCACTGCTTTTATTTTTTCAATACAGAACATAAACCTGAAAGTACAGAGTCCAGCACAAAACAATGTACCCCACCTAGCTCCACCACGACGTTTTAAATTAAGGTCCGTATCCACCTGTCATGACAAAAGCTCATCTATTTCAATTGTCTGCACCCCACGTTTTATTATCCCACATACTTTCCCTCACCATCTGGCTCCTGATAACTTGCTTGAAAACATCAAGGTCACTTCACCAAAACTTTCCAGAAAACGAGTGGGGAAAAAAAATAATCCTTCTCATACTTAAATATTCACTAACACACAGTGCACCATTCAACTTGCAAGCCTGAAGTTTTGCCAATTTTGAAACTGATTTCACAACACAGAAAAGGACAGAAACCTCTGTTAGAGGTGTACCTTCTGCTAGTAGGAATGTCCACCCAGATTCAGTCATACAAACCCTTGGGGGTGGACAAAGACCTGTAAGCATTCTCCAGCAGCTTGTCAGGAGGCAAACAACATGAAAGCGGAGAGCAAAGAGTTGTTTCTCTAGTACAGGAGAAGAACCACTTCCCTGTTGGCCCAAGTAAGATGGAGGAGGAAGCCATTTATTGAGACTGGAGCATGGCCACAGGCCAGGCACTGAGCTGGGAGTGGAGGGGTGGAAAACCAAGTGGAAGGTGGAAGGGAAGGCAGCTGAGAACAAAGGGCTGGGGAAATGGGGGTGGCTGAAGTAAAGATAGGCAGATGAGGAATTAAGTGGAGTAGCAGCTGGAGGGAGATTGTTAGCTAGCAAGTAGGGTAAAACAGCAGGCTGGAGAACCAAAAAACAGAACTGAAAGACAAGAAGACCAACAGCGAGGAATTGGGATAGCTAAATTACTGCAAGTAGGCTGAGGTAAGGAAAAAGGGAAAACGCACTTATCAAATGCTTTAAAACCCAGGAAAGCCTCACACTTTTGACAACAGCAGTCACCCAGGCTGGAAGGGCCCTTGGGAGGTCTCCAGTACAAGTCCCTGCCCCGAACAGGGCATCAGGCCAGGCTGCTCTGGGCTTTCTCGAGGCAGGTCCCGGAACCTCCAAGGACAGAGCCTCCACAGCCTTGCTGGCCAATGGCTTCACTGCCTGCCTAGGGGAAAGTTTTTCCTTTACACTTGACCTGTGTTTGCCTATGTAGTGATCCACTTATGCCATTAAACATACTGGGTCAACAGGTCCTAAGCTCAAAGACAATCATGACATGATATCCCACATGATAAGATTTTAATTTTTTGTTCTTAAGACAGTAGTGTCCTAAGATACGGTTTGCTTATTTTTACATAAATAAGATCAGAAGATCAAGCACTTAAGCTAAATTCTGGCCCCTGCCTTTTTTGGGAATATGGGGATAAAGTTAAAAAGTTTTTTCTTTTTGATTTCTACAGTTGATTTTGTTACACAGCACTAGATAGCACGCTGATGCTGACGGTGCTTTCAGAAGAGACATCATGCCAGGACCTTAACATCCTCCATGTACAGGAAAGAGACATCACATATCTTCAGAAAGTTGCATTAAACTCAAAGTCCAAAATGCAATATAACTAGTTAGGCTCTCAAAGGTTTAAATAGGTATGTTACTAGTTTCTTAGCCTCAGCTTTTGAGTAGTGCTCTTAAGTAAAAACACATTGCGTTAGGCTTCAGATGGATCATTCAGCATTACAAACCTGTAATGGTTACAGGTACAAATACTACCTAAGCTATTAATGTCTCCTGTATTTTACAGGCCACTAAGCAACTTTTTCTGCGTTCAGGAAAAGTTTTCACTTCCCAGTCACGCACACTCTTTCTTGCTCTCTCACTGCTGGTCTGGCACGTGGCAAGGTATCTCGCACCGTCAGTAATCTGTGTGTTCAGTCATCCGATACAAAATAATTTTACAAAATTCAAGAAAGCTGTCAGAATGAAACAGAAGTACTATCATTTTCTTTTTCTTCTCTCCTTTCCCCCTTAAAAAAAAGGGAAAAGCAATGAAGGATGAGGAGGGCAGCCGGTTCATCTCCTCAATCAAGACTGTACACTGATTATTTTGCCTTATAATATTGTCTTATATTAACCTTATATTAGCATTCAAAATCAGATCATTTCCTCTACCAGCTTCAAAAACACTGAAAAAATTATCAAATCTATTACTACCACACTGAGGAGCTGTTTTCATAGCATGCCGAAGGAACACATTCATATTTCAGTTAGATATGTCAACTTGACAAGGGAAGTCACTTAAATTTCTGAAATCACACACTGAAATCCATAACGATCATTAGTTTGTAGGATCCAAAGTAACAAAATGCACCTACATATGCAAATATCCTAGAAAAACCCAAACTATCTTAGCTGGGGAAAGGCAGCAACGCCTTGCCCTTTCTGTCTGGAAGGTGGTCTTGCTGAATTGGTTCTTTTAAAGCATCCACCGAACAATGCTCAGATTGTTTTTTCCTGATGCAGAGACTTTGTGACCCTTCAAGCCACAAGTCAGAGCTTTCACACAGCAGAGTGTGAAGCCACAAGTTACAGTAAGTGAAAGCAGCTCAGGCTGGCCTACCCATTGGTTTCACAGCCTCCATTCCTGCTCTTGAATGATTTCTGATCCCTTCCTTTGCAGCAGCCTTAAAACACATCATTTTGTTAAATGGCAGAAAAAAGAAGTCTGGGGGGTTTCTGGATGCTCAGAGGGCTGGAGCACCTTTCCTATGAGCACAGGCTGAGAGAGCTTGGGTTGTTCAGCCTGGAGAAGAGAAGGCTCCAGGGAGACTTTATAGCAGCTCTCCAGTATCTGAAGGGGGCCTACAGGAAAGTTGGAGAGGGACTCTTTGTCAGGGAATGTAGTGATGAGGTGTAATGCTTCAAACTGGAAGAAGGTAGATTTAGATCAGCTATCAGGAAGAAATTTTTTACTGTGAGGGTGATGTGACCCTGGAACACGTTGCCGAGAGAAGCTGTGGCTGCCCCATCCCTGGAAGTGTTCAAGGCCAGGCTGGATGGGGCCTTGAGCATCCTGGTCTGGTGGGAGGTGTCCCTGCCCATGGCGGGGGGGTTGGAACTTGATGATCTCTAAGGTCCCTTCCAACCTAAACCACTCTATGATCCTACGACTTCTGCTGTTCCAGTGTACTGAACTGGCTTCTCAAGTTGTCAGACAAGCACCAAAGCCTGCAGAAGGTGAATAGCATACACGAGTGGCCAGGTGGGGAGAGGTGACAACAGCTGGCTATTCTTTTGGCATCAGATTTTAACATGTAGCACCACCATTTGCAACAGAAGTTGCAACACCGTGCCTAAGGGAGAGAGGCGCCGAGGCCGGGGGGAGGCCCCACACACAAGCCCGACACGGGCACAGCTGCCCGGGCAATCCAGCTGCTGCTGGGATGAGACTGGGCTACACTGGCTGCAGCAGGTCCCCCCGGCTCACCCCAAACCCACACATGGGCACTTGGACTCACGAGTCCGGCCACGGACTGGAACGGCAGCTGCTCCCCACGAGCAGCCGGAGCGCCCCGTGGGGGCTCACCAGCCACAGGCCCTGACGAACCAGGGGCAGCAGATTTTCCAGGAGCAGCAACCCCCGGGTCTGCAGGAGAAACCAGGACTCGTCCCCTTTCAGAGGGCCAGGCACGGGCGGGGTGAGGAAAGAGTTTGGATCCGCGACAGCCCCGCTTTCCCCGCCGGCGCCGCTTCAGGGGACGGGCACGGCCGCCCTGTTCCCCCACCAGCCCCCTCCGAGGCCACCCCAGTCCGGGCCGTCGCCCCGCAGGCTTCCGCCGCCCTCCCGGGCCGGAAGGCCGCCGGGGAGGAGGCGCAGAGAGAAGCGCAGGCCGGGCGGCAGCCTCCAGCCCCGCACCGCCGGCCACGGCCGCGGCGAGCCCCGACCCCCGCGCCCCGCTGCACCCACCTGCGCCCGAGGCCCGGACCCAGCCGAGGAAGAGGAGGAGGAGGAGAAGGAAGAAGGGGGAGGAGGAGAGGAGCAGCGCCCGACACGGCATGGCCCGGCTGGCAGCTCCCCGCCGCCCGGCCCCGCTCGCCGCCAGGAGGCTGCTCGCCGGTCCCTGAGGAGCGGGGCCGGCGGCGGGCAGGCCTGGCGGGGGCCGCCTCACACCTACGGCCCGGCCCCGGTGTACCGTCGCTGGCGGGGGAGCGGGGCGGCCGCTGCCTCCCGGCCCCGCTCCGCCTCCACCCCCGGCGGCGGGGGAGGAAGAGCCCGCCCTCGGCCCCGCCCGCAGCCCGGCGGGCGGTGGCGAGGCCGCGGGGGCTCGCGAGCCCAGCGGCCCTAACGGCCCCAACGGCCGGCGGGGACCCCCCTGGAGGCCGGCCATTTGCTCGGGGCTGACTAGGCAGGGCGGGCTGTGGCGCGGGCCCGGCCCCGCAGCCGCCACCGCATGCGGTGTGGGGCGGGCTGGCGAGGCGCAGGGGTTTTTGCGTGTGCGCGTACGGTGTGCGGTTGATGTGAGAAAAAATCTCGCCATTAAGAGTGGTTAAAGCTCCCCAGCTTTCTTTGGCTGCACCTCGCTGTAACACCAACCCGTGGTTAAACCTAACCGCATACCTTTAACTGATGCTATTGATTACACCGTATTGCCATTGGAAAATCTGGGGGTGATGCTGGGGGGCGCGGGATTCCTCCCAAACGATTACTATTTCAATGGAAAAACGGCTTTTAAATAATCCACCGGGCAGGGATCTGTTGTTTTTAAGAGCTCTGACGCTACTTTAGTTCAAAAGCACCGTAAAGTGAAGGAGTATTTCGTACGTCTCCTGAACCAAGTCAGAACACTCTCAAACACTTCAGAGGGAAATGTGTTTTACTAGCACAAGATCGAGAAGTCAGCAGAACTATGACTGGCAGGACTTCCAACAGAGGAAACCATGCAGAGTTAGGGTACTTAAAACATCTTCAGTTCGTATTAATGAAGGCCACCTGAAGGCTCCCTGAGCAAAGTTTACACCACTGCCATAGGGTTTCCAACAAGAGGAAAGCAGGCAAGTACAGCAAGAGCACCTTGTGTTCAGAGCCCTCGGTAAGGGCTGGAAAGGCTGGGCAGCTTTGTTTTCCAAGTAAGCTTGGATGAATCACTTGATTTTGCTGTAGGTGAGCTCTTCCTTAATCAAAAGAGAGAGTCCTCCCTTTCTCTCAGCCCTGTACGGCCTGCTGTTATCAATTGCAAGCTTTCAGGGCAAAGATCCTCCTTTTGCAGGGAGGTACAGTAATAAAACAGGGCAGAATCTCAGTCAAAGCCTTTTAACACTGACACGAATTATAATAGCTAGAAAGGAGTGTAAACAAAGGGGGGGAAGCAAATGCTGAAAAGCCAGCTGTTTGGTTGGTTGATTGTGAAAATAAAATGTGCTAGAAGGGGATGGTATAGATTAAAGTAATTCAGTTACAGATTTAGCTTGTTTTCTCTGCAGTTAATGTGTCTGACCTCTTTTTGAACCCTTCTGGGAAGAGTGACTCAACTCTGTCAGTCAACAGCAGCGCTCTTCTACCGAAACAGTCCCCTCCACAAGCTTTACTTTGGGATTTCCCCAGTGCCAAGCCTGTGCTGAGGCACAGATCCTTTAATCATGATGTCTGAAGCCGGTGGAGGAATTACAGTCACACACTGTTAGCACTACTTGTGAAGCATTTCTGGAGGCGGGTAGCTAGAAAAGCCATCAACAATTTCTAACTGTGAAACTTAAATAGGAAAAGAGCATGTCCAGAAGGCATGTTAATTTTGGTGGCACCTCTAATTCATGCATTAATGAGATTTTGATTTACAGAGGAAGCTTAGGTATATTAAAGAGCAACTCAAAACATGAATTCTGAAGTGGGGTTTCCATCTACCCATGCATTGAAAGACATGTATTTACTGTAATATTGTTAGAGAAATCCTATAACTTGTCGTAAGTGTTCTCCCTTTGCCAAACCAGAGAGGAAACTTTTGCAGGCTTTTAGTTTTACTCCAGCTGATCTCCCTCCTACTCGGAGCTTCCTATTAGGTCAAGTTACTGTCTGACAGTCTAGCAGGCTGTTAGGAGGGAAGTAAAAATGACTGGTTGTGCCTTCATGAACAAAAGGGTAATGAAATATGCAGTTTTCACCGTCAGTGGATGACGGATGACTTCTTAAAACTGATAGCTTAGGTAGTGCTAAATAAAGAACTGAAAATAAACAGTGATTTAATGAAGACTGAGAGAAGAGAGAACCAGAGTCAATCTGATCCTGTCAATCAGCTCCAAAAGAAAATCTGTAAAACCTACAGTAGTTCAGAGATAATAATTTATATTGTTGTCTTTTCTTTGAGCTCAGGGAGCAAAAAGCAAAGTTAATGTCAAATCAGAAAGATTAAAGATAAATTAATTTTTCTTGCTGGTCTCTTTCCCTCACTAAAGGCTATCAACATGAAAAAGTGAAGGGTAGCCAGGGAAGGTGGAAGGAAATATATTTCAGAGGATGGATAGCTCCATCTATCACTGCAAGTTAAAGGCTCTTAAAGTCACTGACAAGTCTTATAAGTAGAAAAAAAAAGAAAAGAAAACTGAAATGATGGCACATAACTGCAATAGATTGACATAGTAAGTAGTTTTGGGTGTATTTCACCAATGCAAACAATTTACTACTCTAAAATCCCAGCCTTGCCATTATTATATGTGGATGCTTGGGTTGACTCCTGTAAAACTAAAACCAACTCACCCATAAGAAGATAGCTACTCAATATCAAAGCCATCGTTTTCCTGCATCCAAATTTCTGGCACAGGATCTTGAAAAAAATCTGAATCCACTGAAGATAAGGAATTTCTCCAAAAATAACACATAGATAGAGGTGAAATGCATCCATTGTAAGACTCGGGAACATCTCACGCATCAGGTAGTGATTTATAGGGGAACAATTTTGGTAACAGAGTAGTTTAAGAGGGAAATCAACCACCTCCTTGTGTTCCCCCCTTACCCTTCTTCTAGGTATCTCACATAAAGAACCATGGCTAACTCAGTTAAGAAACCAAAAAAGGAAGAAGATAAAAAAGAATAATCCCCCTGTTCCCTCTAATTTGTAAATGACCAAAAATTTTTAACAGTCACTGGAATTCATCTACAGTATTTACTCTGCTGATGTTTTGATTAGTATGAATTTACAGATGCTTGCAAGACCATCATTATGTCATGAATGTCCAAGAAATATACAAATGTACTGAGGATAGGAAACGAAAGTAAACACACACAAGAAATCCCACTACTATTTAGACTAGACTTCAGCAAGCCTTAAACGAATTCAAGATTTATTTTTACAGAAGCTAGCTCTTCAAATTCTTACCTTTTTACTTCCAATTCATGGTGTTTGCTGTGATGATTTTTAATCTTCTTCCTGGAAGAGAAATGTAATTGAGTTGTTTGATATTGGCCCAACACATACACATACACACACACACACAAAACTGTATAGGAAAACTGTACTGATCTGTCCAGACACAATGCCTCTCCCTGCAAAATTTGCTGTGGACTGTGGGAGAAAGTTGGAACTGTCTGGACCCTCATCCTCATATTTGGGCCCTTTTGGTAGTAGATGGAAGGGTATTTAGGCACGCAAAGGTGCATCTCCCATTCATCAAGACATCTTGGTTCTATTAAAAGGTCCCACTGGGACTTTCAGTAACTAAAAAGTTCTGTGCTCCTGCACCTGACAGACTTAGCCTTCTGCAGCTCCCTTCTGTTCACAAGGGGTTTGTAACGGAAAACATCATTGAACAGCAGATGGCTGAAGTCATCAAGTTCTTTATCTTCCCATGCTCTTGTTCTCAGCCTGCAAAGGCAGAGGGGCTGCCATCAAATAGTTCAAAAGTTAAAAAACACAGCACAAGACTAAAAAAATGCTCCCAATATCTTGACATTGGAGATAGAGACTATATCGCATTTCTGCATTCAGACATCCCGTATATACCACCCTCTGTCTTTGAATGTGGGAGAAAGTGAACAACTATTTTATCTACTCACAAATGCATGGAAAGAGGTGATTCAGGGTGGTGCTAAAGATCTGTTTATTCTCTTTCTATTGTCTTCTGACACAGCCACCTAAGTCTTGGTCCCCCATTTGACAGTTCTCTTCACTGCCAGTCATTCTTTAGCACCTGTATCTGCTCTTACAACTGTGTTTATGCTCCTCCAGCTGCTACAGGATCCTTTTCTGATGCTTCCTCTTGAATCCAAAACTGGGGAAAAGGAGCCACAAAAGCAACGGGGAGAAAAAGCGTGCGCAAACTGCTGCAGAGCCCACGGGCATTGTGGCGGCTGGGCTGCAGCAACGCCTGCGCTCAGAAGAAAATGCTGGGTAGGAACGGTCTTCACCCGTCAAGGAGACATGAGCACCCACAGCTAGCAGCAGTGCCCGACCCTGCTCTGACCTCAGGGACTGTCAGAAATGCTTGAGTTTGCATGGGACCCTGCAAACTTGGTATTCTGGGGACTCTGGCAGTGGGGGCCTGACGAAGCCCATGGTAAAGTAGGCACGTGGGCGCAGGTTTTCCAGGCCAGCACCTTGAGAAGCCTGACTTCTCACCAGCTCTTCTTCATCGTCTCGCAGAAATTAGCAACAACTTGGGCAGTAAGACTGATGCACGCTAGTTTGGCAACTCACTAGTTGCTTGCCACCCTGGAGGAAGGCTCTGCTGCTGACTGAAGGGGATTCCCACAGTGTTACACAACCAGAAGACGTCTGAGTCATGTGAAGTGAAGTTTTAAAGATCAGTTCTCCCCTCGGGGGAAAAACATTACTTTATGTCTCTGAGCCATTCTGATTTAAGTTTATAAAATGAAAAAGAGAGTTAAGGAAGTTATGTCACACCAAGTAAAGAGATTTGCTTTGTGCTTTAGCTAGTTTTTGAGTTTTAATTGGAAAGTTGGTGTGCCATGCTTTGTGTTTCAATCTTGTAGCACAAGGAAGTGTTGTTTTTAATCACAGGACATATCACTTAGCAGTTAATATCCAGGCAAAAGGTAGGAAATATTTTTATTTGTTTGGTATTTAACACAAAGTATTACAGCGGGAGCTTGGCCCCACTGAACTCTGCAGGTTGTCTTCTCCCACTCACAGGCACAGCAGGAAGCTGTACTCATATGAGTTTTTTTTAGGTTATACTGTTTCTGCCTGTCAAAAGGAGAGAAGATGAAGAGATCAGGAAGAAAAAAAAAATAAACACATCTCTCCCTTGATCTTGTTTGTATATTCTGAATTAGAGAATTATTTAGGATGTTCACTAGTGAATTGAGCAACTAGAATAGGCTTTCCGAGAGGCCAATGGATTTGAGTCCATGGCGATGCGTGCATTTCAGCATGCTGTGGTGCTTAAATTTAAAAAAAAAAATAAAAAAATTAGTGATTCATTTACCGTAACTATCTGATGAAATAAGGTCTCCTAGAAACAGAGAGGAAGTACAATCAATTAGTCATGGCATGCCTACTTACAGTAGTTTACATAAGCAGCAGAAACAGAGACGTGCTTATGTGGATGGGTAAACACCCCATATCTGCTGTAGACAAACTTGTCTCCCAGCTCATTATTTCTAAGACAAGGCATGTCTTGATGTCTGAAATTGATCATAAATTTAAGATGCCTGTGCATGTTGCTGTTAGTTATAAACACAGTTGTATTAACAAACAGATCACAGTGACAGAAAAATCCAAGTTCCTCAAATATTGACATTTAGATGCAGAACTGTAGATGCAGAACAGTTTGGAAGATACAGTTTTTGGTGTGGGAATTTTCAAGGGGAAGGGGTCAGAGGTTAAAACAGATTAATTCCATAAGTCACTCTTCTTCAAAAAGCGCACCCTGAGGCACATTACCTAATCAAATATTATTTCTGGTAATGGAATGCTTGCAGCACTGGGAGATGACTCTGGAAACATCTGGAAAACATGAGTATCCTGGTTTGAAGTACAACAGAACCATTTTTCCCTTCAGTAATTTTACTTTTTATCTGGGCCTCTTCTAACTAACTAAACTCTGAAATGAACAGCGTGTTGTTCAGAAACTGTTTGCTCTCAGAATGGTATGATCTGATTATACCAAGGAATGGCATGTAGAGAGGCTCTCGTTTACACTTATTGTGACAACCAAGGTCAGATAACTTTGTTATTTGCCCCGTTGAAGGGTCAGAAGCAGAAAAGCGTAGAAGGGTCACACCTGTAGGGAGGAGCAGACAGGACAGGTGACCCAAAACTGACCAACAGAGTATTCCATCCCATCTGTATCACGCTCAGTATAAAAGCTGAGGGATAAAAGAGTCAACTTTCTTTCCTTAGTGGCTGACATCTGAGGAGGACCCTGTCTGTTTGTCTGCCTTTGACCCCAATCTGAGCATTCCTGACTCCAGATCCAGAATCCAGCTCCTGTCTATCGCTGAGTCCAGTCTGGGACTTTTCCCTGTGTCTGCTGGTGATGTGATAGTCATCCTAGGAGTTTGATATGGTTTTGTATATACTGTATACCTTTTTTTTTCTTTTACCATTTTCCTTATTATTATTTATTATTTCATTATTTATTAATATTTTCATTAAAGTAGTTTAGTTCTTTTTCTAAACTCATAAATCTCTTTATCTTTTCCTCTCCTCTCCTGGAAATAACCAGGAAATAGTGACTGTTACAACTGTTTCTCTGAAGGTGAATAAGAACTGAATCTGTCATTCGGGGTGAGCAATATCGCTTATGAGAATCTCCACCAACAGGCGACTGAACAAGGGTCCTGAAAAAGACCCTGAATGGTTTTGGAAATGGTAATGCTTTAAGTTAGTTCTAGACATCATAACCAAATGCCATCTATTTGTCCAACATTATATGCCAATGGTGATTAGACATTTACTGCAACATCCTTTGGGAATGGTGACTTTGGGGACTCTACAGGAGAACTGCTGAATAAAGCTGGGAAAGCTATATTGATTTGTGTCCTTTAGGTTACTTCCCAAAGTTCCTTAGATTCAAGGGCTGCAGTGAAAATATGGCTGAACTAATTTGATGTGTTAATGAAAACTCTGCTTACATCTCAGAGGCTTCTGTATGAGAAAATTTTCATAAAAGAGCAGCTACATAGTATGGGCAGAAAGTGGTTTTCCTTCCGGAGGTAGGATTCAAGATCTTAAAAGTTTTCTGGAAAAAAAACTTGGTTGAACAAAGCACTTAATTCCATTTGCTAGATATTATTTCCTGCAAATAGTACATCCTCAGCACTTAAACCCAGAAATTTTTGGCCAAGAATGTCTCTGAAGGACAACTGAGATGGCAGTTGATCTAGCAGGGAAGCTGAAAGCATCAGAAGAACCCATCTTTCTGCCAAAGATGCATCCAGTCTTCTAGTATCCGATACAGACTTTGTAGAGTTTCTCTGCAATGTAAATTGACCCTATGACTAGAGAAAGAACTCTGCTTTATGTATAGGCAATGACATTCCTTTACGGCCTCTGACAGAGGGACAAGGAGCATTACTTGAGCCATTTGCCTTTGATCATGTGTGAGCAGATAGGAAATTGCAGCTGTAGATATAACACAAAAGAACCTGGAGCTCTGGTGAGCCTCTCCTGTAGTCACCATAGGCAGAGAGATAATGGAGCAAAGGTTGGGGAGCTATCAAAGATCTTGTGCTGCTTCTGGGGCAGGTGAGATCTGGTTTTCTGATGAAGAGTACTCTGGCCACCCCAGAAAATGAAGAAAGTCTCCTTGCTGTTCTCTGGAGAGAGCACCACAGAAGCCTTAGTCTCAGCTGTTAGTTGCTACCATCATTGTTTGCACGCTCAGCCTTTAGTTGAAAAGCCAGGCTGGTAATACCAACATGTGCTTTATGTTCTTTGTCAAAGTGGCAAAGGAAATGGCAGTAGCTCTGCAAGAGAGATGGCCCTTCCAATACAAGAAATGTGTCTACAGGCAGCTGGAGTTTCAGAGCAGTGTGCAGAAGAATCAGTATGAAGAAGAAGTGGGGGATGAGGGAAAACTGGTCATATCAATGAAGTGAATAAGCATTTAGGAGGTCAACAAGGGCCTTACCAAAAAAAAAGGCAGTTTGCTAGGAAGGCATGAAAGGAAATTTGCTATGACTCAGTAAGAAATTCAGAAGAACCGAGAGGAGGTGAACGCTGCTCCTTTTATAAACTTATAGGGCATGTACGGGCAGGAATGACTGATGCAGCCAGGGTAAAGAATAGCCTAGCCATTAGTGCATGCACACAAAGGCTGCTCAGTGTGCTGCTCCGTGCAAATCTAGGTGCGTATTTGAAGGCGAACTTAGATTGTATCTCATTCGTACATTTACAAATGTGATGCTAGCACAAGTTAGAAAAAGGGAAAAAGGGAGCAGGGCCTCAGTCCTGCAGGCTGGGCTGTGGTGAAAAAACATAGACACTTTCTGGGGCTTCAGTTGCAGGAACAGGGTCTGCAAACTCAAAGGAGGAAATTAACTCCTGAAAACTTTCAGTGGAAAACATGCTTAAGATTTAGGCAGATGCACCAGTGTACGTATGCGTGTATGTACGCCAAACACATTTATTGAGAAGCGATGATTTCAGAAAAATATTTCTGAGCTTGTCATGGAAAGATTTAAAAGTTTTGAGGTACCATTGTTCCCATAGGGGATAGACACAAAACTGCTAACATCTTTTAAGATTTTTCAGCTTTCTGACTGTGAACTTTCTTGTGCGTATTTTACTTCAACACAAAAAGATAAGAAACTCATTATGATCTTTATCACGTGTGGGAAGGAAGAGACATGCTATCATACAGAGCTATGAAATCCACCCCCCCTCCTTTTTTTCCCCACTTCTGGTCTTTCAAAAAAATTCTCAAGTTGTATAAGAGCGCAGGGCCAGGGCCACACAGGTTTGACAGTGGGGGTGACCGGAGGGCAGCACCTTAGGCCCTACCAGGCCACAAACAAAACCAAACGTGGCAGGAATTTTTCTGGCAAGTTTACTCATACATTTTACATGCACCGTAAAAGACCTTTTGGCTCAGAATGCTGGCAGGCCCCTTTCTTGGGATATCAAGCAGGGTCTTATGGCTAGACCTTTTCTAGGATTGCTTATATGACAACCTCCCTCAAACGTCTAGACACTCAGTACGCGTTTTATTTTGCATATAATGAAATGAATCATCTTCTCAATGTCAGATTATGTAGAAGGAGAGTGTCTGCTCCTTTAGGGGTACCTGCTCCAGGAGTGACTCCAGAAAGGTTATCTGATCAGGGACTTTGTCAATTAGGAAACCAGGGGAAAAAGAGGAAAACCAGAAACAAAGTATCCAGAGACACAGATCTGACCAAACAAACCTTGCTACCCACACTAATAGATGGGCTCCCCGGTAACTACAGGCATCCCTCCCCAGACTAGGAAGTCCCAACCTGGAATTTGCAACTGATTAAGACTGTGAACCAGGGGAATTCCAGACACCTGGCTGGGAGGTGTTCAGGAATCAACAGGGCTGTACAAACCCACAAGAGGATGTGCAGAGAGAAGGGGAAGCAGGAAAGAACAGAGCGGGTTAGACAGAAAAGGCTATAAAAGGGGCTGGTTGCATGTAAAACAGGACCAGTCTGTACGCTGAGCCCTGTGCCTGATCACTGCATTCTGTCCTATCTTTTTGTATCTAATTATTAAATAATTTCTTAAGTATCTTTTTTCTCTGTGTAATCTCATTCTCTATCCCGCCTATATGTGTCTGGCAAGGACTTCGTGCCAGCTACTGGTGAGAGTGTTACCCGAAACAAAAGGTCTTGAAAGTAGAAGCAGTTTAGAGAGGAGATATTGCTTCATTTGATGTCGGGTGCTAGGTGGAAATCCACAAGTCTGGCACATCTTACCAGGGACATTCACCCATTATTCACATGTAAAAGATTCTCATTATTCCATCTACCTAATACATAACTGCACCTAGGCTTGTGTATTCACTAGGATGACCGAATAGCCCTTTTGCACATGCATATTAAGTTTTGCAGCGTTGCAAAACACTTCTGCGCAGGTGTGAGTTCCTTGGTGGTTGTTTGGGTAGGGTTACCCTTCTTGCATTATCCTTTTAAGGTGTTGAGTCATCTCAGGACAGTAAAAGTTTACTGTAAGTTTGCCAGCTTCTTGGGGATGATAAGGATGTTATTTGAAGTATCCACAGCTGTGTCCTAATTGCTATAGGAGTACATAGAATTGTCTAGTTTGGAAGGGACCTTTAAGATCATCTTATATCCGCATACTTTGACATATGAGAGAACCTTGAAGCGATTAACTGCTTCTTGTTATCCCATCTTTATCACTATCGGCTCTTTTCTCACACAGGAAGAGGCTCAGTAATTAACTCATTTTAGTTAGCATGTGGTTATAAACAAAGCAGAGGCCTGCCTTTGGTAACAAGAGCTGCAGAGTGGATTTGCACCAGCTCCTGGCGTCAGACTGGAGGTGTAGTGGGTCCTTAGCCTCCAGCCACCGGGGCTGGGATGGCATATGTCCTGAAAACCAGCTCCTTTGGAGCACTAGCAAGAGTGAGGAGCTCAGTGCTAGTGGCTGGAGCAGGACTGCGGGTCACAGCCTGTGTGCCTGGTGCTGAGGGGGAAAAATGACATGTATTTTCCCTAATCCTGGCGTGCATGGGCTGTACATGTGTGTTCACTACAAACTCCAAGCTGGACTAGCCAGCAAGCTGAGGGGGGAGTCTTGGGTATCAGGCGGGCAAGTGTTGGTGCTGGTGTCCAGGAGAACCTGCGAATGTGGGGTGCCAGTGGGACCAGAGTGTGTGAGTGTGTACATTTGCTGGTGAGCATCAAGCTGGAACAGCCAGGGAGCAGGGGAGCACGAAGCAGGTAGGAGGGCCTGGGAGCAGGGCAGGGCTGTACCAAGAAGGTAGAGGGGCAGAGGACAGTGACAATTGCTATACATAAAGTATAGGTTTCTTTCGGAAATTATATAGCTAAAAAGAAGTGTTTTTAAACAGAATTATACATTTATACACTGACCTTGAATCTCCTTTGAAAATAGGGGAGGAAAAAAAATCAGTATACTACATATTTTTAATCAACAGCTTTACATTACTACATGGTCAGTCCTTTACAAATACATATATATATATAGGCTCTAGCCATGGATCTAAGGATAAGGTCACTGTGGCAGAAAATTACTGGCTAAATTGTTTGGATATTTTAATTTGAAATCAGTCGCCTTTTACGAGATTGTTAAATTAATTAGGGGAAAAAAAAAAAAAAGGTATTTTTACAAGGCCGTTTGAATATTGCCCCCATCCTTGTCCCATCTTAATTCTTGGGTGAGGATTTTTAATTTGCTGTTACAAGACCAGCAGAGGGAGCTCAAAACATTAGGTACAAACCCTGCTTCCAGAAATGTACGCCGGGAAAAAGCCATGATTGGGTAATAATACCTGGCAGGTTTAGTAAGTAAATGTCACTCAGTAAAGGAAAGGGAATACAAGTACCAGAAGCTATGCAAAGCTGCCACTGACACCATTTGCATTTGAATACGCTTTGGCATTTTTGTTGTTGACATCAGCAAGGCAACAGAATGGGATCTGATACTAATTACGAGATAATTTCTGGAATGCCAGAAAACTGCACAAAAAAGAAAAATAGTTGAAAGTATAGGATTTTTCAAGTTTATTGTCTCCATGATGAAACTGGTATATGGGCAAGCAGAAGTTTCTTTGATTCTGTGCCATTCCTGTCAGATTAACTAGATCATGTGTTGCTTATATGGTGGCAACTTCCACTAATCACAATAATTTTGCAATTACTAAAGATGCTTAGATGGTCATTTTGACAATTCAACATCACTCAATACATTCCCACAGTCTCTACCTATCTATATTAAAAATAGGATTTCCTGAGATTACAGTTGCTTCCTTCTTCTTTGCACAGGAAACAAGACAACAATTGCTGTTCAGTGATTTCAAGACCTTTTGGATTCTGTTGTGAAATGAGGATACCTGAACAATACAAATTTCTCTAGAGTAAAGTCTGTCAAAATATTTTCCAAGAAGCTAAATAATTTGTCCTGACTGCCCACAATCTCATTTTTTTTTTTAAATAGAATATTAGATACCTAGGAAATATCATCTGTGACGAAAACAAGAATTTACTAAAACCACCACTACACTAATGTAGTTGAAAAGCCTTCCTCGCTGCCATCTGTGTGGAATTCCCTGGCCATCTTGCTGCAGTATCAGACTGCACATGTATCCCCACTTCTGCAATCCCAATCCCTGGGGTAAATACAAGAGTAGGAAAGGCAATCTTGCTTGTATTTCTGGAAGTTTACTTAAAATACTCAGTAGATGATCAATCACTTTAAATCTTTGAAAGTTCAGATTATCTGTCACAGACAGCAATGGCAAATAATGTCAAAAAGTGGCATTTTTTTCTGATGCCTTGGGCTTCTTAAAGCATATCACCACACTTCTTTTAGTTGGGTGATATGGGTAGGGAAATTTGGGGGAAGGATAGCTAAACAGTTAAGAAATGCAAGCTGTCATAGAAATCTCATTTTATTCTGGTGACTATCAGCCTGAAAAGAGTATCTTTTTCTTTAAGAATTTACGAAATGATATCTTCCTTATTGCCACAAGCCTATCTGTCAGAAATTTTCCAGGCTTACCTGCACCCTAACAAGCCGTGGTTGTCGGGAGGATTATGCCATGTCTGGTATTCCTCTAGCTTCAGTTTAATTGCTCAGCACTGAAACTGATTATTTTCAGGTGAGTGTTTATCAGCTACCTCATGGCTTGAAGTTTGCTGCAATTATACTTTTAATGGAGCCTTGACGCAACATCTGGAAAGAAACAAAACAAAACAAAAAACACACAACAAAAAAAACCTGGAACAAAGAGTGGCCAAGTTACCTTCTTAAATGTTTTGCAATACTGTCCAAAAAAAGAGAGAATCACAAAAGGGTTGAGGTTGGGAGTTCTGGAGGGCATCTGCTCCAACCCTCCCTGCTCAGGCAGGGCCACCTACAGCAGATTGCCCAGGACAGTGTCCAGACGGCTTTTAAATATCTCCAAGGATGGAGACTTCACAACCTCTCTGGGCAACCTGTGCCAGCGCTCAGTCACCCTCACAGTAAAAAAGCGTTTCCTGATGTTCAGAGGAAAACTCTTGTGTTTCAGTTTGTGCCCATTGCCTCTGGTCCTGCCACTGGGCACCACTGAAAATAGCCCAGCTCTGTCCTCTTTGCACCCTCCCTCCAGGCATTTCTATACATGGATAAGATGCCCCTGAGCCTTCTCTTCTCCAGGCTAAAGAGTCCCAGCTCTCCCAGCCTTTTCTCACAGGAGAGGTGCTCCAGTCCCTTCGTCATCTTTGTGGCCCTTCACTGGGCTCTCTCTGGTGTGTCCATGTCTCTATTGTACTGTGGAGCCTAGAAATGGACACAGTGTTCCAGGTGTGGCCTCACCAGTGCTGAGCAGAAGTAGATCGTTAAAGCCAGCAGCTCCTAAGAAAGGCATACATACCCCAGGACTTACCTAAATTTCTTCATTTGCATATAATACTCCATTACCAGCTTCTAGTGTACCTATGAATTTTATCTTAATCATCATTGACATGCATTCAAAAAACACTTGTACTGACAGGAAGAATAGAACATAGCCATCTACTGCAATTCCTCCCCTGCAGGTCTCCTCTGTTTCCCTCTGCCCAAAAGACACTGAATTCCAAGTCAAGTGAGAAATAATCCTACCATTTTTTTTTTCCTTTGAAATGTCAACCAGCCATACATAACATTAATAAATATGCCAAGTACCTCAGTACAAAGTACAGTCAAGTGCTAATGGGGCTGCACAATTATCATTCAGTAAAGCAGCCCTACCAAAATGACCCAATATCCCATAAAGGTTTACCACCCAAGGGGTTCTCTGACTTTATCTGTACATTCTTACCCAGGTTTCAAGATCAAGCCTATGATTGTGAGATGATATCTATAAAAACAATCCTAATAACAGAATCCATTCCAAAAGCAGAAGTCATGGGAAAGTCATGTGACCCAATATGCAAAATCATTACCAGATGCTGCTTTCCTTTCAACTAACAATCCCATGACAGGAAACTTCTGCTTCACCCACCCCTCCCCACACTGAGTCTTAAAGCTGATTATATTGCACATATTCCACAATACCAACGTTGGGTAAGTGCCTCTAGTTTCAAAGGCAAAGGGTTTCATTAACTTGCTTGTTATTTTTACCCTCAATGTTGACAAGTTGTCCAGCTGAAAGTATTCCATTATGAATAAGGCTGTATCCCATCCCACTGAATAATTTCAGCAAAGACAGTCAAGTATAGTTCCTCCTCAGACTTCTTCCATACCAAATAATAAAGATTTGCTTTCTAATGTTAGAAACACTTTGAACAAGGAAGAAGATAAACACTTCGAGGGCATATTCTTTAGAAAGACTTTGGAAATTGAAAAAATACTTTTAAAACAAAGTTCCTATATGCACTGTAATAAACTGCTCTTAGAAGGTGAACTGTAAAAATTCTGTCAAATTATTTCTCTAGTATTTCTGGATACATTTGAAACACATGACAATGAGATTGCCTCAGGTATTTAGGAACTTAATTTTCCAGTTTAAGTACTAGATATTGTATAAGTAGAATGAATATTTCCACCTTACAGTTCTGGGTTTGCTTCTTCTGGCAACATTGAAAAGAACCACTACAAGATTTTCTGTGTCCATCTTATAATCAAACTTCAAGAGAACATATATATTCCTTACCACTCATTTGGTTCTATGCTCTGAAGAAAAATGTGGACTGCTTGCAAATTATGAATTCAGAAACATTCACTGTAGACTGCTTTGCCATCTTTTGAAATCTGACAGTGAAATCCTTCACGTTAAATAGCTTTATTCCAAAGTGCTGAAACTCTGGGAGGCAAACGAAATCTTCTATCACAGGAAAGAGTTACCAAAATAATCGCCCCACACTTAGTTGCTGAAATATCAGACAGAACATTTTCCCTAGATTAGCATAGGAAACCAAAACAAAAAACAAACCTCAGCACACCTTACTACAGTTAATACATTTAGAATAGCCTAACTTTTCAAAATTCCCCAAATGAAAATACGTCCCCAAAACCTAATATAGAAGTAGTTCAAAAATAAGAAAAACAGACTGAAATTGAAGTTGTCCAAGAGAAAAAATGTCCACGGAGGCCAGTTACAGCATAAATTACCAAGAGAACCAGTTGCATAAAAAAGTTGTATTCACAGAATCACAGAATGGTATGAGGTTGGAAGGGACCTTTGGAGGTCATCTAGTCAAACCCTCCTGCCAAAGCAGGTCCACCTAGAGCAGGTTGCACTGGAACGCATCCGGGTGGGTTTTGAATATCTCCAGAGATGGAGACTCCACCACCTCTCTGGGCAGCCTGTTCCGGTGCTCTGCCACTCCCACAGGAAAGAAGTTTTTCCTCATGTTCAGACAGAATTTCTTGTGTTCCAGCTTGTGCGAGTCGCCCCTTGTCCTGTCACCAGACACTGAGAAAAGCCGCCTTTAGATATTTGTAAGCATTGATGAGGTCCCCTCTCAGTCTTTTCCAGGCTAAACAGACCCAGGTCTCTCAGCCTTTCCTCATAAGAGAGGTGGTCCAGTCCCTTGAGCATCTTCATAGCCCTCTGCTGTACCCTCTCCAGCAGTTCTCTGTCTTTCTTGAACTAGGGAGCCCACAACTGGACACACTACTGCAGATATGGTCTCCCCAGGGCAGAGTAGAGGGGGAGGATGATCTCCCTTGACCTGCTGGCCATGCTCTTTTTAATGCATTGCAGGTGCATCTGTCTTCTTAGAGGAAACAAATTACACTGAAGAGACAACACAAATAAACAGACAGTATGAAGTTGTCTGAAAGTATCTCACAACAATTCACAGATGGAAGCTATTGACCAAATACCATAATGACTGGAATGCTCACATTCAGTGTTCTCATTTTAAGCCCCAATTCAGAAAATAAATTAGCACTTTGTTTCTGGTTTGTCTAAATCATGCAACACTCCCACATAAGTCCTAATTAGATTTATGTGATATGCTTCACATAGGGTTTTTTAGGAAGGACAGTAACTGAAGACTCGTGGCGCATGCTCCATGGTGTATCTTCATATAAATAACCAAGAAAGGGATAAAGAAGTAAATGTGCAAAATTTATTATGTTCTTCAATGAACACAGGGACATAAAATTTACAAAATTTCATCACGTCTTCAAAATTTAAAAATTGTATATAAACACCAACAGTTGCTTGTTATAATAAACAGCAGCACACATGAAGCTCAAAACCAGTTTACTCTAAATCAATTTCTTCATAAAAAATAAGCTACTTTAAAAAAATGTCAGAAGAAGAAAGTAGTATGCATACTGAAAAATTATTGCAGCGTATCCTTATAATTCTTAGAAAGAAAAGTCTGTTGGCAAAATGAGACTAAGCTGAAAAAGCTTTGAATGACAAGCATCCTCACCGTTTGTTAAAAGGCATTTTCTAAATTCGACTTCGGTCCTTTTAATTACAGAAATAAGTTTTCTCCTTGTTAAGAGAGATTTGCATTTCTAAACACAATTCAATTAGAATTAAACATTTTACACTTCTGGTTATTTAGCCATAGGGAAAAAAAAAAGATAATCAAGAATATGCCTCTTAACATGCCTTGTCATTAAAATAACAGTATTATTTAGTTTCTTCTTACAGCATACATTTGGCTTGGTCACTTGCTGTTTTTTATCCTAAATGCAGTGCAAAACAATTTGACCCAATCTCTATTTATGAAGAGCTTCCATTACAAAATTCTTCTTTATAAGCAAAGTGAAGTGAACCTCCTTCCTGCTTTTCCCCCCTCCCCATACTTGCCCAGATGACAGAGTGCTGTGGGAGAAGAGCACCCTGATAGAGGCACACAGATACAGGAACAATGTATCACGAACAGGCAAGTGAGCATTGGGAGCATCCGGCAGCCACGGCCACAGGGAATTCTACAAGGAGGCTCAGAGAAGCCTCACTGAGGCTACTGTTGTCTCTTTGCATCTTTTGCTCTGGACCTGCTGAGCCAAAAAGCACTGCCCCTCAGGGAGTAGGAAGAGAATGTCAGAAGAGTATTTAAAATCGTATCCCACACCACTTTCCTTCTGCTTGTGTAAACATTGTAAGAAATACAATACTGGTATTTAGAGCTTCCTGTCAGAGTACACTGGCATTCAAAACAAACCTCTAAGACAGCAAGAAGCTCTTCGTGTGCAACACAGTAAGCTTTAGCTGAGGTTATCAGGTTCAAGTACATAAAACTGTAGATTCTGTTCCTCTTTACGCAGATGGTATTCCCTTTATCATATGATGAAAACTCAAAGTGGCATAAGGTATAAGGAGTCAGTTGTGTTTTAACTTCAGTCAGCTTGCAGCAGAGAGGGTATATAACTTGCCACTAACAAAGTGCAGATTTGGAAACCTGAAGACAAAGATCCCAAAGTCACACTGTCTTCCTTAGGCTGCAACTTTCATAATAAAAAAGTTTTAATTTTTTATGATGTTGCCAGTCCCATATATGAATTTTATTTTCTTAAAAATTATACTATTTCCTTTTCTAGCATTTCTTCTGATGCTTTGCTCCCTGAAGTATCGTCATCATTAGAATAATTCCCTGAATCTCGACTGCTCTGTTTAGAATGTTTGTAGTCTTTAAAATCAATTTGATTTAGATCTTCCGTGATGATAGTCTCAATTATAGAAAAATTTTCAATTGGTTCCTCTGCAGTTGGCCGATAAGGACTGTTAAAGAGCTGTCCTCCAAAACCCTGCAAAAAGAGAAGCAGAAAAGGAGATGAATATTCATACATAATACCTAAATAACGATTCTGCTTAATACCACTGCTGTACAAATCTGATTTGTCGTGTTCAGTAGCATCATGAGGTTTTTCTCCCTATAACATGCCATTTGTTTCCCTAAGTTCACAAAATCAAAATTAGGATGCAGTTTAGCTGCATTCATATATTTGAACACTAAAGAATGACACTAACAATCTTAACTCTTGCTATGCTCACAGTTGTCAATCAATCTGTATGATTGCAATATTTGATTGACTATAGCCGTATGAGTCCACACAAGAACACTCTCAACACATCACGTGGTAGCGCAGGGATGATAAAAATCTACAAATAATCATCAATTATAAAGCAAAGTTAGAAAGAAGAGAAAGCGAGCTGCGGCAGCAGGATGCCAAGCCTTATACAGCTCTTAATAGCGCACTGCTGTCTATCCTACATACTTCATAACCGTTCTCTGAAGTGAGATTTATATCAAATTTATATTAAGTCCATCACAACAGGTTCTAAATATGCATTGCATTAATTATCTTCCCAGTATTCTACTGAACAAACCAGCTAAAATGCTGTTTTACAAATAAATTAAATTCAGATTAGCCCTTATAAACTATGAGACTGGTTTTAAAGCACAGTTTTATTCAGAAAGCTTTGTATACTACATATCTTAGGAGCTTCAGTGAGAAGATGACGCATGTTAGGAAGGCTATACACTACTCAACATCAATGTATCAATGTTCTGAGACACACAGAAGAGAGTACAGTATGAAAGGCAGTTTGTGCTCCATTTCAAAATATACCTACACTTCTGTGTTGCCCTTTTTATTCCAGAGCAAGATCCCTACTAAGTACTCCTGTGCCAAGCTGAGCTGGAAACTCAGCTTGAAGCAAGCTCAAGCTGGAAACATCTGCCCTTTTTGAGCCCACCCAGGCGACTAGGTCAGGACATGGTAGAAGCATTTGCTGCCTGCTACACCAAAATTTTCTCTAAAGATTGGGCTTGTATTTTTGCCTCCTCTGAGTTTTAAAGGATGGTAAAAAGGCTAGCGCGTGCTTTTCCAGATAACACAATAGGAAAATATTTCTAGTCTCACATAGCAGGGTAAAAGCACATTATTGCATTGGGTAGACATGTGCACTCTCTAGAATGAAGGACTGTTAGCAACAATTTTGCACAGACAGAAGAACAGAAAAAACCATAAAAATTAAAATATTTGCTAACAGCAGAGTTCTAGAAATTGACACTACCCACTCTTCCAAAGGAATTCCTGCACTTGGTTAAAACCTATACAATTAATCTTGGCATACCCATAAGAACACAGGATAACAAGTAAACACTTTTTCATAACATTTTCCTGTTCATTTTTCCAAAAATAATCTGCTTAATAAATGCAAAAATATTTCTCATCTCACCTCTATGTTCAAAGGAGGCTGGCATGATGGAAAGAACACGTATTTGATTTTACTGTAGGCTTGATACAGGACAAAAATAAGCGGTGCAGCCACAAGCAAGACAGCAACCACAGCAGTTACAAATGTTGCTAAAATGACCAGAGGTAAAATTTTATCTGAAAAAAAGTCAATAAAAACCATTCAGTCTAGGTATTCAAAAACTACAAAGATTAAAGAACAGATTTATATCCAAATCTGTTACAATATTTACCATAAAATTTCACATTTCTACAATACAATGATGATCATTACAAAAATGATGCCATTCCAATATCTTAGGTAATTTTATTAAAAACATAGCACAAAGTATTTATCCAATATAAGAACAGAGGCATTCGCAGAGAGGATCAGAACCAAGATCCAATTATTCCCAGTTATATTCTAGTTATATGTCACTATTTGACAGCAAGACAAGAAGGCTACACATAGCTAGCTTCCATGAAGCACTTGATGCATGTAAATCTATTGCACTATTGCTTTTGTATAGTGTCTAATCCCAAGGAACATAATATGTAATCGATAGAGCTCTCTTCTTTAAAAAGGCAGAGATATAGGAGTAAGAATTCCCATGGGCTATAGTAAGAAAGAGCAATTACTACAGTGAAGTTGGCCCACAGTTATTTAGCCAGGAAATGATTAAAGTGCCTAGACTTGCAGGATCTTCAGGGGCCCAAAAGCATCCAAATGTTTTCATGCATAGAAGAGGAACTCCAATTGTAAGCTTCAGATGACTACAACACAGCCAATAGAGAGAAAAAAGGATCTTCCAGTGAGCATGTATTCCTTTCAGATGCTTATCTAAGCAAGAAATCAATCTTAAGGCTATTTCAGTTATTTTCTACACCTGTAGTCTAGACAGTAGATCAGCACAAGATTTTACTTTGTCCGTAGAGAAAGGCAAGATGAATTTGACTTCAATGCTCAAACATGGCATCATCAAGTTGATGATACCAAGATCAGCAGTGCAGTTGATTAGCTTGAAGGAAGAGACACCATCCAGAGGGACCCTGACAGGCTTAAGGAGTAAGCCAACTTCATGAAATTTGAAAGGCCAAGCGCAAGGTCCTGCACTTGGGTTGGGACAGTCCTCAGTATCAATACAGGCTGGAGGATGAAGGGATTGAGAGTAGCCCTGCCAAGGAGGACTTGGGAGTACTGGTGGATGGAAAATTGGACATGAGCCACCAATGCGTGCACGCAGCCCAGAAAGCCAATTGTATCCTGGGCTGCATAAAAAGAAGTGGCCAGCAGTTGGAGGGAGGTGATTCCGCCCCTCTACTCCACTTTCATGAGACCCCCACCTGCAGTACTGCGTTCAGCTGTGAGGCCTTCTACATAAGACAGACACGGACCTGTTACAACAAGTCCAGAAGAGGGCTACAAAAACAGTCAGACGATTAGAACACCTCTCCTAGGAAGAAAGGCTGAGAGAGTTTGGGTTCAGCTTGGAGAACAGAAAGCTCCAGGGAGACCTTACTGCAGCCTTTCAATATTTAAAAGGGGCTTATAAGACAGACAGACTTTTTACCAAAGCCTGTAGGGACAGGACAAAGGGCAACAGTTTTAAACTAGAAGAGGGTAGGTTTAGATTGGACATAAGAAATTCTTTCCTATGAGGGTGGTGAGACACTGGAACAGGTTGCTTAGAGAAGTTGTGGATGCCCCATCATTAGAAATGTTCATGGTCAGGGGGGATGGTGCTTTCAGCAACCTGATCTAGTGAGAGAATTCCCTGCCCATGGCAGCATGATGGGACTAGATGATCTTTGAAAGTCCCTTCTAACTTAAACCATTCTATAAGTATGGCCCTGCATTCCCATATTAACCCAGGAACTGTGGAAAACCTTCTAACAGGCCAGGCTCAGTTCCAGGACTTAAGATTGGGACTTTAGGGTAGAAGGAGTTTACGTGACTGAATCCAGCTTTTGATAATAAAATATTGTAGTCAAAGAAACCTTTCATCTCTACGGTCATAAGCTATTCAGTGCTTAAGTTCAAGAGCCTTGCAAGCTTCCTTCTCCCCTCTCTTCTTCTTCGCAACATATTCTCTGGTACAATCTCAAACAAACAAACAAGCTGAAGGGAGTTTGAACATAGTAAAAATAATACATACCAGAAGACACTTTAAAAATAATCAAGATGAGACAACCAGGTTTTTTTATCTCTAATTCCAGTTAGAATGAAAGATCAAGGAATGAAAGATCTTCACACTGGGATACAAGAACATATGGGAAGCAATCTGTATTGAGAGACATGCAGTCATACAGAGTCTTGAAGGTACTGATTAAATAGGCTTCCTTCTATTGAAGGATATGAAGACTAATAACTAACTAGTAAAATAGATTAAAGAATTTCTCTTATGAAGGTGAAAAAGTAGCATTTGTTTCATTTTAGGCTTGATAAAGACAAAGGAGTGAGGACTACAATATGAATGAATCCTAAAAGCTTGAGATGTGAGAAAGTAGCTTTACTATTATTACATGTTCTTAGCTTTAAGTCAGTTTGGATACTTAGTAATTTTTCTAGTGTTACAGCCTGTTAATAGAAGACAATTGGCCAAATTAAATTCAATTGGTAACTTGCTCTTACATTCTGAGTGTAGTCCATCTACAAATGTATTCTCCTTTTGCATAAAAGCAAGCTTTCAGGTATGAGTCTGATGATTTGTCTCCTCACACTTTAGCACAGGATTTTTTTAAAATTTAATTCACTCACAGAAGAACTAAGACAATTTCAAGAATATTTTATTCTTAAAAACATAACACGTAGTGATTCCTTGTACTCTACTAAAAATATCTTAAAAGGACTGGAAATTAAACCTTGCCTATTAAACTCATTGAATAGAACTAAATTTAATTCACAATTGTTATAGTTATTAAACCGAGATAATTTCTTATGTGAGCTGTGTTGTGGAATAACCAGAATGTAATTTTGACCATGTCAGAACAGAAGCAGTTTATTAGTTTAGCTGTAAGAGAGAAGTGACAGACTGCTGATATGGATCTCTCCCAACTAGGTGCTAACTCTGTGAGGCCATTAAGTCATGCTGCAAGTATTTTTTAACTAGTGAGACGTGCAAAGGCCCATGAAGGGTTAACAATTTTACTCCCAGTGGTGTAAAAATTCCCAAGCTCTTCCTACCTCCAGGTGTTTTGATGCATTCCTCTTTGCTGAAATGACTGCTTTTGTTGTAAGCTTTTGAGAATGCTTGTACCTTCACACAGTACAAAGTTGAGGGTGTTAGGTCAGAAATTGTCCCTATTGTTTGTTTTATCTCTTTCATTTTGATTTCCTCCTGAAAAAGAAAAATTGGAAGAATAAGACGCACATAAACAGTACAAGAGTCACTCAGATTAGAATTTTGGCCTTTGCCGAAGAAGTAATTCTGTAAGAAGTTATAGACACCATTTTGCACTTGGATTAAATCATACAACTCTCTCCTAAGCAAGTCCATCCAGGAAATGCTTATCGGCAAGAACCACCTACTTTCACCACACTGAAATTTCACAATTCAAACCTGTGTGCAAAATGAAACTTCTTTGTCCTGCAGTTTGTTTTCTTCTCTTCTTCTATGCATTTACACATACACATTTACTAATTACTGTAAAATATTTTACTATAAGGAGCATCTAAAGAATATGGAAAGATATTAAAATGTAGCTAAAAGCATGCAAGATTGCGTTGTTTTATGATACATATAGCTATGAAACTGCAAATACAGAAAGAAAAGGATCTGAGGAGCCAGAACTTACATTAATTGAGACACTGCACAGAGTCATATCACAAGAAAGAGAAAGCAAGAACCCTACAACCTTAAGAAGTGAGCCATTTAGAAGCTGGTACAAAACTCAGTGCAATTCTGCGAATCATTACTTACAGCCATATCAATGGGAAAAGATTAAAATCTCAATTACTTTGTGATAAAAGTAATCTTGATCAGATTTTTAAAAGAATCTTTCAGAATCCTACCCCCACTCCCAACAAATTGCTTGCATGACTGATGCACCATATATGTACCTCTTTTGAAAATAAGCTTGAGAAGAACTCAAACTCAAGTACTTAAATCATAACAAATTTTGTATAGAATCATAGAATGGTTTGGATTGGAAGGGACCTTAAAGATCATCCATCTAGTTCCAACCCCCCTGCCATGGGCAGGGACACCTCCCACTAGACCAGGATGCTCAAAGCCCCATCCAGCCTGGCCTTGAACACCTCCAGGGACGGGGCATCCAAAACTTCTCTGTGCAACCTGTTCCAGTGCCTCACCACCCTCACAGTGAAGAGTTTCTTTCTAGTATCTAATCTAAATCTACCTTCTTTCAATTTAAAACTGTTACCCCTCTTCATAGGAGAGGTGTTCCATCCCTCTGATCATCTTCATGGCCCTCCACTGGACCCATTCCAACAGGTCCTTGTCCTCCCTGTGTTGAGGACTCCAGAGCTGGATGCAGTACTCCAGGTGGGGTCTCACCAGAGAAGAGGGACAGAATCACCTCTCTCAACCTGCTGGCCATGGTTCTTTTGATGCACTCCAAGATGCAGTCAGCTTTCTGGGGTGCCAGCGCACAGTACCAGCTCATGTTGAGCTTTTCATCCACAATCACTCCCAAGTCCTTCTCAGGGCTGCTCTCTAGCCATTCTCCACCCAATCTGTATTTGTGCCTGGGATTGTCATGTCCCAGGTGCAGGACCTTGCACTTGGCTTGGTTGAACTTCATGAGGTTTGCATGGGCCCACCTCTTAAGCCTGTCCAGGTCCCTCTGTATGGCATCCCTTCCCTCCAGTGTGTTGACTGTGCCACACAGCTTGGTGTCGTCAGCACACTTGCTGAGGGTACACTTTATCCCACTGTTCATGTCTAAAAAAAAAAGATGGTAAACAGTACTGGTCCCAGTACCGATCCCTGAGGAACGCCACTTGTCACTGGCTTCCACTTGGACACTGAGCCGCTCACCGCAACCCTTTGAGTGTGGCCATCCAGCCAGTTCCTTACCCACCAAGAGGTCCATCCATCAAATCCATGACTTCCCAATTCAGAGACCAGGATGTCATGTGGGACAGTGTCAAACGCCATGCTGGCTGTCACCAATTACCTCCCTATTTTCCATGTGCCCTAGCAGAGATTCCAGAGATTATACTGTTTTAAGTATTTAACTGGTTCATACCTCATTATTCGATGAATTCTTCCAATACAGAATCCGGTAAGAAAAGTCATAATTGTCCCTCATGACTTCACTTTCAGATCCTCCTGGAGGATAAATCTGGATATGAAGCAGAACATCATCACTGATGTCCACCTTTACACCAGGAGGGCCAATTTCATCTTAAGACATTAAAAAAAACAGAAAAAGTTAAAAATAAGACTGAAAGAATACAAGAAAATATTGCATAAAATAGTGTATTTTAAATCCATGACAATTTTAAAGAAACATATACTTAAAAGTCTAACTTGACTAAAAGTTTCATTCAGAACCCAGAGTCCTCAGGAATATTTTAATTATTTTTTCTTTCCAGATTCACATGTTGCTTCTGCAAGTTTCAGTGACATAAAATACACGGATGGTGATTAACTCTGTGCAAGTGAAACTACTGAACAGTTCTTAATCTCATTACGATATGGGCCCTCTTTTTCACATATACCTTCTTTCACTGTTATAGTATAGTTGAAAAGTGAGAAGCATTACAGTTTTTGTTTTATTTTGTTGAATTATTTACCTAGGTCACTGTTATCTTATTAAAGAATTATCTAATTACCAAAAGCTCGGACAATGGAAAGCTGACATATAGAATAGCTATTAATTCAATCTTTAATATGCAAGGCAATGGAATATTACCCTACATATTAGATAAACATTTCTTGAAGTTTATGACTGATAACTGTTTTGAAGTTAAACATCTTAATAAGGTCACATTTCTCACAAAATCAAAAAAGTGCAACAAAGATAAAAATTACAGTAATTTCACTCTGGAGAGTTACATATTTTTGACTTAGACGTCACTACCATTTTAACGAAAATCTTCAGGGTTGTATGCCCATGTAATACTGCTTCAACACAAAATTGAGGGGTGCACTGTGCGGGGGTAGAAAGAAGGAAGAGATGAAAGTAGACGCAAAAGAGAATAAAGGCAATGGATTCCAAAAGTATTTGACTTTGAAACTTTTTCTGAGATACCAAGAACTGCTCCCTGTCAATGGCAGAAGTCAGACTAGGGATATTTCTGCCACAATATCCCATAGTGATTAATGTAGTATACAGTGAGATTATAAAATGCCATATAATGCTTTGTGGTTTAATTTTGTAAAGCAAATGATAGGATTTAAATGCAGTGAAATACTGGCTATGATGAACAGAGAAGACAATGGAAAAACTCCTGTTTAACTTGATGGGGCCAGGAATCCCAACACAGTTTCTGTAGGGGAACTATGTATTCAGTTTCATTAATCTAGCAAGTTTCTTTTGCTAAGTAATAGCATTAGGTATGAGTTTGTTGAAAGTTTAAGAAAATACATTTACTTACTTGTTACCAGAGGAATTACTTTTACTTCATTAGACAAACATGATTTATTATTTTCAATCATGGCCTGCACACGAAGATAAAAAGTTCCAGAAACAGTAGTGATGATAGATGAGAAATTGCATTGTGTGTCAGTGATGTTTTCACATCCAGGTACATTGAGCCACTTCACTGAGTAATCATCATAAAGTTTCTTTAGATACCCACTGCAAGAGATATTTTAATAGTTTTGATGTGAGGTCCTTGAAGAATGGGCCTCTTAGAAATTTCTTAAATTCAGAATACTTTTTTTTTCACTTATAACTGAAACAATGAAGTTAGCTGCATCAGGAAATACAAACTAGTGCTTTCATCAAGCCTCAACAGAAAAATTACGGGTCAATTTAAAAAACCTTTAAAATCCAGACTAAGATTTTTCATATAGTTCTATTAAGTCAATTATTTTTCTGTCACACCAAAAGGAATTTAAAAAAATAATGCTTGGGTATCTCTCCTCTTTGCTTAGATGCTGGCCACAATATTTATGTGACAACTAGATACTAAGATACAGGTTTATAGAAAAGATGGGTTATTTTCATAATGGGATTTGACCAGAATTAATCAAGTTTGTTGACAACTGAAACTTTGAACACCTGCGTTTTTGCTCACTTCTAGTCCTCCAATTTCTTCATAGTCAAAAAGATACAAAGCAATGAAAACTTCACACCTTTTAAAGATGTTACTTAGCATATATTCAACAGTCCATTCCATCAGGTATTTAAGACTCTTAAAGAAGCCTAGCATCCTGAAATTCCCGGATATGATGTTATACGAAATCCTTTTAAAAGCTACACTGTATCTAGGTGAGGTACCCAATATTTCAAGGAATACATTAAGCCACTTCTGCTAAAGTATTTCACTTTAACTTCTAATAACTACTTGCAAAATCCAATAGATGGCGTTTAGAATGACATAACCTGTTTAAACAGAGATACAGAAATTGTTTAACTTGCCTGAGATACTGCACGTTGTAGCTCACATGTTGTTTATACCGATTATCCCAATGCAGATGAAATTTCATATTCAAAGCAAGAATGCTTACGTTTGTTGCACAGAATGTGACATTCACTGCTCAAAATGAAAAGGAAATCCACAGTTACTGAAAAGCCTTATATTACATACAGTAATTTCTCGCTTAATGGGCATTTCTCATTTAAATGGTCATGGTACACTTCCAATAATTAAAAAAAAAGTCTGCTTTCATTATAAAGATGGCAAATCAAAGACCATGATATATTCAGCATATCAAGTCATATCATATCATAGTCAAAAAAAAATCTGTTAAAAGTCGATTTAGATAAAATTAAGTACACAAGTGTTGAAATCAGTAGAAATAAACTGGTTCGGTAATAACTCAATGAGAAAAAAAAGCGTAAAATACGCATGTCTAAACACAAAGTAATTTTGATGTATTATTCGTTCAATCTAATGTGTTGACTTTTTACATTCCCACAGTTACATTTTTTCCTGACATAAACATTTAAAAGTACTTAAACTGACATCTGAACTGCACATAAGTGTTTAGATGTGCAAAACAAGCAACTGGTGGCAAACTGCCATTAAGTCATTCTTCAGAACCTGTAATAATAGATTCACCAAGGCCTGCACAAAACCCGTATTTTTTTAAGCTTAGCTCAACTTTACATGCATTCATTTAGTGCCAAATATACAAAAGGCTTTTGTTTTACCTACAAACACAACCCTTACCTCCCGATTCAAAGACACAAGTTCAAAAATACCCCTCTTTCCAAAATACGGAAAGTAGTTTTTGCAATCCACATTAATGGACAGAATTTGCCCCAGAGCAAAAATCTTGATGTACTATGAAAACTCTAATATTGATAGGTGACATTTTATATTAATTTAAAATAGAAAATAGACATAACTGTCAAGATTGCTGTTATACCAAAATGAGTAGGAACTTGGCATTTCTGCACATTTCTATTGCTTTAGAACAATTTACTTTCCAACAGTTTAATCTTGAATAATCATTTTAAGATAAAGCAATTTTAATCTGTACCTTTATGAGTAGTTTTTATGCAATGAACGGGACTGAATAAGCCTTCTTTAGACTCCAAAGGATAAGTTGCTTGAACTTTCAAACAATAGGTAGTGTCTGGTGCAAGATCATAAATTTTGTCAGTAGGAAAAATACTTTGACTTCTGAACTGTAAAAGACAATTGTAAACAGCATATGAAGGTAACTGTTCTTCCTGAAGAGCATCTTTTTTCTTCCCCACTTTTCAGCCTGCTTATATTATACGCAATCAAAAATGCTAAAATAGGGAATGAAGAACAATATATGAGCTGAATAAATGGTAAAGGGAAGTTTCCAACTTATCCATGCAATTAAGAGGAAGGAAGATGTTGTATTTCTTCAACACATGAAAGTGGGGAGGGATTGCGGCACTGCTCTACATGACAGCTCTAACACAAGTATTCTGCCCATACTCAGAAGAGAAATAGTACGCTTAAATCCCTCAATTCATTGAACGAAACTGCCCTCCCTACCCTCCACCCCCTCCCCGTTATCTCCCTGCTTTTGGTTTACCAGACTTCTCAGTGACTGATCGCTGTTACACAGCTACTACCAAGTGTAAAGCTTTTTTTCCCCTTTGATATGTAATGATTATGACTGGGTTTCCCAAGTGAACATGGACTGAACTCTTCAATTCCTACCCTAATGTAGGTGGCACCCATTCCCCTAAAAGGATCAAAAAAAAAAAAAAAAAGACTGACTATTTCTACCTTGGTCTTTACAGAATGTGCGAGATTGTGAGATGCACATTATAGCTTGGAAACTAGTTCACAACTGTAAGACCTCAAAAGAATCCCTAAAAAACCCCAACCAGCCATATAAAAACTTATATTAGTTATTAACTTAGTTAATGACATAGTACAGCATACTGACAGCTGCAGTCAAGCTATATGGATCTCAGCAAGATCTCTTACCTCTTCCCCCCACTTTATCTATGCCTTACTGTAAATGCTTTTTCCCACTGACTTCACCTTTTTCCTTTCCCTGTTCCTGCTGCCTGACGGTGGCTCCTGCTCCAACACATCTGAGAGGGTTTCACCTTCTTCCTCATGCATTGGAAAGTGGCCCCAGTATTTAACAGAAATACAAATTCTTATCACAAAATATCTCATGCAATCCTCTAATAAAAACAAAACCAAAAAGCTCCAAGAAAACATCCCCTCCCAACTTCTAAACTGCATATTAACAGCTATACACAGTTAGATAATTAGACAATTCCATTTTAGGGCATGAAACTATTAAAATACTTCTCTGACAATTATGTTAAGGCTAAAGTAAAAAAAGAAAAAAGTGATAAAAGCAATCATACCTCTGCATTTGATGAATTTTCCCAGATAACTAAATTATATTTAAAACTTAGATCATCTATCCACATTTTTTGGACCTGATTTGCTTCTGGAGGAGAAACCTTAATTTTTATGACTCCGTTTATGGACTGCAACTCTATTCCTGGGGGACCAATCTGAGCTGCAAATAGTAAAAGAAAAAAAGTCAAGCATGGCTACTGAAAGAAAAAAATACCCCCCAAAATATTTACATTAATAAAACCATAGTAACTGCCTATAGTATCTTAGTTTTAATTCTTTTGAGGCAGTAACAAGATCACAATAATTGCATATAGGATCTTAGTTTTCACAAATCTCAGGCAGTATGTAACAGAAATCTAACCTAATAACCAACCACTGTTACCTGATTCTAAAAACAGTAGGGTTAAAATGCAATATTACTGGCGAATGTTTTCCAGAAAATGCAGTGAAAAAATCAGTATAAGCTATTCTAAAACACGCAAGGCAAGAAACCTAGCTCAAACAAATCTATTCAATATTGATGGAAGGCTTCAGTACCATACTATACTGTAACTACTGAAAAGTCACCAGGTCAGAAGGAAACTTTCAGAAACATCCATCATCAAAAAGGATTTTTCTGAAGTCAGAGTGTCAGAAAATTCTGTCAGAAAAACAGCATCACTTAGAATACTTTCCCCTTTCCAGAAATGGTAGCACAACAACATTGCATGACCTGCAAATAACTTATACTACATTAAGGGTAAGAAAACCACTATCCCATGTTGTTATGAGCAATGGAAACCACACGCATTTTTTCCACAGTAATGTGCTGAAGGACATTTTACTAAAAATGTATATATGGAGCTCATACCTATATCATACGGAGTCATTTCAAAAATGCTAGACCATGGAGACACTTCTTCCCTTCTCTCAGTCCTTATTCGCAAGTGATGTTTATCATAGTATTCAGTTATTGCTGAGGAAAAGTCACATTCCGTACGAGTATCATTTTGACACCCAGGCAACTTCTTCCATTCTGTTCCATCTACTTTAAAATCTTCAAACCTGTAAAAAAGAAAACGGCCCCAAAATAAAACCAATACACAACTTAAGTCTCGAGATTCTTTTTCCTTTTCTTCTTAATGCTAACAGATGTCACACCATTTAATGCTGTTTTATCACCAGCATCAGTGTAAACAGTGTTATCTACTTAGTTATCCTGGAATTCAAATCGCCATTTAATTCATTAACTTAATCTATTAATTTATTAGTTTAACCTTATTACCAAAGGTTAACTATCAGTCTGCAAAGTCTGATACCTGTTTGCTTTATTCACCACGTAAACACACAGTGTCAGAAAACAGCATCAAAAAAGTGTTAATACCCAGAATTATATCCTTAATACATGTTCCTAGTCTGGCAATGATTTATAATCCATTGGAAGAAATTTAAAATCCTTGATGGTAAGAACTGCTTAAAAGAGCATAAAAACAGCAAATAACCCCAATTGTAACATTAGCAAGAAATGTAGATTAGGGGAAAAGAGCAACACAAAGGAAAAAACTGGAATTCAGCAACAAGTGTTAGAATAATTAGCTTTACAGAAGCTATTTTTCTTGTGAGTTAATAGACATTCATACCTTGTTTAAAAGGCATTTCATATAGAGATTAAATATGTCCTGATCAAAAAAAAAAAAAAAGCACAGACTTGAAGTAGGAATTGTTTATCCTCAATTCCTATCTTATCCTTCAGAACAGTATTGCATTTTTAAAATAGAACTATTTTCAAAGCAGCTGTTTCTCATCACATTGAAGAAGGTAAGCTTTTTTTAAAATATCCAAAATCATACCCTAGGAAACCCTAAAACCAAGAACTTCTTAAGTTATTTTATCTTAGAAGTGTTTTTTAATATTTACTTGTCAGGAAAGTGCCACAAAACACCAAATATATGTGTATATGCATGCATAAGTATCAGTATATGAAACAATGAAACCCAGGCAAATATTTAAGAACAAAAATTAAAGTGTTTCATCTGATGATTAAAATTTGTAGATGAGAAATCTAGATTCATAAACATTGGCAAATTATTCAAAAGCTGCACTGAAAATTCACTCGTATGTCAACATTCATACCTTGTGTGTGGCCACAATGTAGCTTAGTTAAAAAAAAAACAAGAGAATAAAAAAAATAATCTAAATACTGTATTTCTAAGTGTACCAGTTAATCTTCTCAATGAACCACTACAATATTAAGCATTACTACCAAGTGTGTTCTGCATTTATAAGATGTGACCATCAGTGAACATTCTAATTTTACATATGAATTAGACAAAGGAAGGACAATACTAGGATTTCACTTCATTTCAGGACTTAATCTTCCTGGCCTCTACTTTCTGGATTTCAAGAAGTCTCTATAAGTTTTACATGGCAGTATCAAGAAGCTTAACAATTAACTAATACGCTCTTCTACGCAAATAAGCATCAGACCTTTCTGGCTCAGAATAAAGTTATACTTACCACCGGTATTCGGCTGAAAATGTCACATCGGTGTCATTCCCAGTGTACTTCCACCTTAAAGTGAAATTCGTATTTACAACATAGACCTGAATATCCTGCGGACTCTTCAGATTAGTTTGGCCTACAAGAAAGTAACATAAAGGTGGTTCAAGACTGGGCTAAATAACTTGTACATAATTTAATGATAACTTACTTTTTTTTTTTTAAACAAAAGTAGAGTGCTATAGTGAAATGAAGTAACAATAAACATAAGAGTTAAGAAAACCCCATGCTAGTCAAAGGGCACTTCAAATATAGAGCTCAGGAGCTGCGCATCAAGTAGCTCCTTTGCCTATTTGACCACGCAGCTCTTTCCTCTGTGTTTAAAGTCTTTCTCCTGATACCTCTTTAAAAAAACGTATATACAGTTGTAACATTCAAGGCCTGTGTTCACCATCATGGATTGATTATAAGCAGTCTGAATGCTTTTAAAACAGTATTTTATTGGTTGAATCAAACATCTGGGTCTCAGCTGCAAAGAGCAGATTGACATAATGCTGTCATTTCACAGTTGCGGAACAGATTGAGCATAGCAGACTTGTCTTATGTCATGTGTTACTGCCATAAATTCAATATATTGAACATAAATCCCTTTCCATGAGGTGTCATCACACATCAAATCTTGTACCTTGCTCACGGTAATCCCATGCTTTCTTTTACACAAAGAACAGTGCATAAAATGACTTATGGAGGGCAAGGGCTAAGTCTCAGGACACATATAAGAATGTCTGTAACACCAAGGGAGGGACCAGACCATGAGAAAAGAAGGCCTAAGAGGTAAATTGCCAACAGGAGGGATGCATGCATGCTAGAATAGTGCTCTTCCTCTTTATTTTTCACCTTTCAAAAATAATTATTAAAAAAACTCCAACTGCCTTATACTTACCTTATATTCCACCTCCTAAATAAGACTTTTTTACCATTAACTTTGAGATATGAAAATCCTAAGTGTCCCATTTGGTATATAATTCAGGTATCAGCGGACAGATGACAGTAACAGTGCTGTGGGAAATGAATTATCCTGATACTTAATGAAAATTGAGATTTATCTAGCTATTTTTAAGGGACATTTTGCTTTGAATTATTTCACACCAATCTACAGCACTGCTTCAAAGCAGTGAGGCTAAAAAGTTTCAATCAGGGCCAAAAGTTTGGACTGAATGTTTTCTAGTACTAGGAAACTAAACCAGACTAAGGCTTACAAAGCAAAGGGAAACGGTGTGAAGGAACGGTGTGAAGGCACAGGGAATATGCATGAACTGAGGAAACCTCAGACAGAAGTCACTAGAATTATACCAAAAACACCAACTAAGCAGCCATATCCAGATTTACAGAGCTTAAACTTCTTCTAAGTCCTTCTGCCTTGTACCCTACACAAAGTATCTTTGACAACCCAGGCAATGTACTATTTAGGCAGTGTAAACCTCTGTCCTCTGACTAAGAATGCACTTTCAACTTCTAACACCAGGGGAAAAAAAATTAAAAAAAGTAAAATCACCACATACCTCTCTGTCTTGACTTTCTATTTTAAGCAGTTGTGTTATGCTATTAATCACTTTCCAATGGCTACGTCTAAAAACACATCGGTGGCCATCACTCTGAAATTGCTTTTTGACGTCAGTCTATTCTTTGATTGTATTAGGAAGAAAACAGAACAAATACATGTTTCACCTGGACAATCAAAGTCTGTTTGCACATGTAAAGGGTTATCCTGAATTTGATTTTAAGAGTCACTCTTACACTATTTCAATATTTTACATGATGACCAAATTATATTTATAAAAAGGAAATGTGCATGGAAAAAGCAATCTATAAACTGAAGTCTGCAAGATCCTTTTGGAGAACAGTTAAAGTGTTATCCATAGACTACTGACTTTTGGCAATAACTCCCGAAAACTCAAAAATTGAAAGGAAAATAGTTCAATAAAGTCTCGTGCAACCCACTAGATAATTTATTTCCACAACGCATGATTTTGTTACTCTTCTAAGCTGACAGACTAAGATAAGTCCAGAGAATACCAAACTAACTTTGATCACCAGAAAATAAGAAAGCAAAGGAAATAACTTTTTTTTTTTCATAAATTTATCCAACAGATGGCTATAGTTCAGTCACAAAGCTTATGATAACAAAGGCAGCTATTTCAGATTTTGGCATCTAATAGAAATCTTGACTATTTATATCCTTTCACAAAGAAAATACTCAGGTAATGGGACTATTTGCAATAAACTTAAGAATTGAAAAGCCTGGAACAAAAAAGCTCCACTAGCTTTTAGTAATAATTAAAAAAAAAAAAAAGAAAGAAAAAAGGCAGCACAACTCTGCTATTACCATAGAAAGTATACGCCTGTTAGAGCCTCTCAGGAAAAAAAAAAGTACTAATTTGTTTGAAGAATACCACCACTTATGGTAATTGATAGGTTGAATGTTAGAATCTTGCTTTCTTAAGCATAACACTTATAGTTTCGGTTCTAAAGAAACATCAATCATCAGATTGGTATCTTTCACATCTAAAGTGCAAAGTAGTGCTTTTCCCTGTAAATACATGCATTCACGTATTTGCAGACTCAAAAAAATAAAATTCATATACTGAATCTCATCTAAATATTTATTTGTAAAAGATCTTAATGACATAAAACTTGTTTCAAACTGTCTTTTTGGAATGCAATTCAACTGACATTTGAATAACCTTCTAAACGGACCGAAAGAGAGACACCGTTTCCTCAGCTCTCTAGCAGCACACATACCAGATTTAAAAACCTGCCCTGGCAGTACTAAGCAGAAGTCTTTACAACAGGATTCTTTACTCTGAACCCTACCACAGGTAGATTCTTTACTCTGAACAACATAGAACCTTGGAGTAAACCCAAGAATGTAGGATTAGGTAACATAGTATTAGCTGATAACTACATTGCACCTACAGAGCTCCAACAATGATAAAAGAATGCTACTACATGTTAAGACTATTATTTTGTTTGCCGTGGGGAGAAAATGAAATATTCACTGCACTTCAAGATTATCTTTCCCACATTTTAAAATCCTTATCTTATATGTTGCATGAAGCTTTACAATAATTCTTAGAAGACCTTGTCCATTTGTGGTCAGATAAGAAAAAAAGAAATCTGGAAGCAAACCCAAAGTAATTTCAATATTCATGTTCTAACCAGAAATACTTTCTACCCAGGTTACAAAAAACATGCTGATGTAAGACATGCAACTAACGTTTGAGCTAAGCCAGTTTTTTCTAAAGCTGGTAAACACCACAGCAAATAATCATATCCTCCCTCTGGGTACAAACAATATTATAAAAATACAGCTTTGGATTCTGACATTTGGAAGAAGATACTGTATTCCAGTCTGGAATAAGAGCGCACACAGTGAATCAGAAAAGATTTATTCCAGAACAGGTTTGGATAGAAGTCCAGAAAATGACTGTTGCAAGTCTCAGACTTGACTGCCTCTTTCTCTGAGAGCTTCCTCATGCAGGTTTGAACAAAGCTGGACTCCATCTTGACATTTATCCTTTTTTAATCCTCCTCACAAACTGCTGAAACTAGGCATTAAGACCTGTTTTCAGAAACAGGTGATAGCATTTACAGAACTTTAATAAACATAAACATGCTATTCAGAGACATCACCTGTAAAATTGACTTAAAATCCACTACACAATTGAAAGCAACTTGCAACAATTACTCGCGGAATACCCTAGAGTCTTCATGTAATTTTCAGAAGGCTGTTCAGTGCTACGTTCAACAATAATGTACAAGTGTGAGCACTTGTGGTCAGTGCACAGCAATAGTCAAAAAGTGGAAAAAAATTAGAAACTGATACGGAATCAAGGGAGTAAAATAGAAAGCTCAATGTCATTATATAAATTCATTATAGACTTATCTTCAACACCATGTGCAGTGCTAGGGTGCCCACTCTCATAAGCAGATAGAACAGAATAAGGCAGAGAAGGGTGACAAGGACAATGCAAGGTATGGAACAGCTTCTGTCTTGGGAAGACTAAGACTATGATCCTTCAGCTTGAAAAGGAGACTGAGGGGAGGATACGGCAGATCTACAGACAGCTGATGAGTGGCATGGGGAATGCAAGTGGTAGAAGATTGTTCGCTGTCTTCTTAGCACAAGGCCAGAAGCAACAGAACAAGCAGCACTCTGCTCCGAGGAAACAAATGAAAACTGCTGCTTCACTGAATGCTTAGTCAACCTGTGGAATTCCTTCCCCTAGGACTCTGCTCAACTCTTATCTGGCTTATGAACTCATAGAGTCAAATACAAAATATCCACGCAATAAATTGCTGTAACACAATGTTGTAAAGCGTCACCACATACTTCCTTTTTTATTCTTTTCTACTCCCCTACTAACTGCTGCTGCAGATGAGCACCGGACTAGACAGCCTCTTGGCGTCATCCGGTACAAAACACAACAGCAAAAAAAACCTGAAAAAACCCACATCATTCTTTGTAGATGTATCTCAAGCTTGATTAGGTACTTTCCTCCTTGCCCTGGTCAGAAAACAAGATTATTGCTTCAGAAGGATCTCCCAGCCCTGACAGCCAACCCTAATGATTCAAACTATTTTCACCAGGAAATCAAATTTCTTATCCAATTTATTGAGGGTTTCAGATCATAATTATGCACTTTTATCTGTTCACTTCATCTCCTGTTGCAGGTAAAAAGCAGGATATACATAGAAAGCCTACTATAATTTTATACTCTGAGAAGTGTCTTTGCTTGGAATTTGTAAAAGTTAATGATCACTAATTGGCACTTTAACACTTGCTAATCACCCATTCGTATACTGGAAGCACAGAAACTGAGCTGGAAGAAACCTTGCAAAATCACCTGTACTTCACATTGGAGAAAACAGGTGGGCAATTCTATGTACATCATCAGATGTTTGTGTAGAGAAGTCCTATGGTTTCCACCACTGCATAATCTGTTTCTACATGCCTCCAATCTCCTGAAACATTTCACTATCCTTACCATTAGAGAAAGCTTTCTGTAAATCAAAAGCAAAGAACTCCCAAATGAGATTTCCTAGTAGATTCTGCTGGAGGTCTGGATCTTTGCAGAACAGATCCAAGTTTCCTTACAGCAAGGACGCTTAGTTGTTGCTTATAGTCCATGGACAACAAAGTTTACAGATTGCAAAACCCAAAATCTAACCTATGTCTCCTCTAAGCACATTTAGCCCATGTACTTTTTGTCTATGGATATTAAAGCACATTATTCTTTACATCAGATGTATTTGAAAACTATGTTAAACATTACTAACGATAAGGAGAAAAATGAATGGCAGCAACAATTCTTTTCATTTTAAGCCAAATTTTCTAGCTTTCTGAATGACTTAGTATTCTCTCCAAATGGTTGAACTTGTTTGAAAAAGTATACTTCAGAAAATTACAATACTCCAGCTGAGATTAACAAATGGAAGTCTAGCTTACAAAACAGAGGGCCAAACCATTTAATTCTAATTAGCACTGCTGTGCCCCAATACTTTTTGGGGTTTCTATAATACCACTTAAACTTCTACACATAAACTACAAGGCATTGTAGCGTTGCACCCTTTTTCTTTTTACCCCAGAACTGATATTTAGACGATCCTTTATCATCCTCTATTTGCCCAAGTACACAGCCCTGCACACATCCTTTTTCAGTGCCACCGTACTTTTATCTGGAGTGTATCTCCAGTTTGTAGAGATACTTCTTGATTCTACACCTGCTTTTCAAAACAACTATGAGCTTCTTCCACTTAGTTATATGTGGATTTAATAAGCTTACACTGTTCTATCACACAGATTATTGGCAGGTTCCCACTTGATACATCCTACCCTCTTGACAGTGAGCTGTAAAAAAATTTTGATGAGCTGAAAAAAATCATACTAAAGCAGTTTGACATAGATTATTTTTTCCAGTATGCTTAAGAGGTTAGTATACAATATAGATTCAACAGCAATACTAACCCAAAATATATGCAATCGGAGCTCCTCTATCCACATAGCCTTTTACTTTAGAATAGCAGAAATTCAGGTTGATTTAACATGACATTTGTTCTCAATACTACAGACATGCATAGGTGATCCAACCATCCATCTTTTCACTTACTACACCCTATCTCCAGTGGTTTGTGTTTGCTTCCCCAAGTTAATTTCTTCAATCCCAATGAACAGCAATCCAGGAATGAAGGAGTCAATTCAGTAACATTTAATTACTAGGGAAATTCCATGATCTAGCTAGAAACCAGATAAACAAAGTAATATAAAAAGTCAAGACTTCTTCCTGGTTTATTTTACTGACAATTAAAAGCCAGCCATTTAAAATTAATTCATGTTTCTTCACTTAAAGCACAAAGACACTTTGGTGCTAAGGACAACAACATTATAAGAGATTAGATTTTCATGGGAAGACGAGACTGATGGCAAGAAAAGCTTTTTTAGCACAATTGCCTATCTTCCTTCCTCTGTCAAATTTTACTTAATTTATAATGTATTGAAAATAATTATTAAAATATTAAGTTTTAAAATAATAACCATTATATAACATTACAGAATAATAAAAAAGCCATTCCACAAAAGAAGAAAGTAGTCTTAGCAAGCCAGAAATATACTCCTTCATGAGACATCGAAGGGGAAATCCCATTACAAGTACATAATGGTTCATTGCTTATCACATTAAATATGTGGCAAAACCAATGGAAACTTTACCTCAACCTTTCACCATAGGAAGGAAAGGAGACCTGTTACATGCAATATTGAAAAAAAGACAAAGCCACAACCAAACACACCAAAAATGACCCAACTAGTATTGGTTCTGCGGGCAGAAAGATGCTCTAGAGAACCTGGGAGAACTCTTACTGCAAGAACTTTCATACAGGAGCAGCAGAGAAGAACTGCTGGTTTTGACAAGGCAGAAGGTGAGAGGTCACTGCAGGAGAACAATTTCTTCTAACTCTATAAGTAGTGTATAGCATGTTAGTCATTCGCTACAATATGTGTGGGTTAATCAAAGTAGCTGCCCGTATCACAGTACTTTCGATTTTGGGATGGAATTTGGGGCTGAATAGAGCACAAAGAATACAGCAACAACCCAAACAGCTGAAAGAAAACAAAGAAAGAGAAGAGGTCCCAGAGCTGCATCTTCGCCCAAATCCTACCATTAATGCAAAGTGTGGAGCCCTGAAAACAGCCTCTCTCTAGTCATCTTTTGGGTATGCTGAACTAGAAAAAAATAATCTTACAAAGAATTCAAGAGTATAGGTGGCATAAGAAGCAGCATGAACACGCTAGCCCATGGGTAGAATATTCCCATTATCCAAACTACCTTAGCCCATCTACTCTCTGTTGCATGTCACAGTGTCCTATAAATAGGCAGGATGGTAATTTATAGCTTTTCTGGGCTGTACAATACTTCCCCCTTGAAAAAGGTTTTGTGCAATTGTTGTTTCTTGCTGCATAAGGATGTAAGAAGAGTCACATGTTACTATCCTGTGAGAAAAATTCCTCATCCTGCAATTTTAATTCTCTCATTTCCTTATTTATACTTTAGGCTCTGTCAGTTAGACTGAGATGTCTTTCAAACAAATCGATACGCTTCAAAACCTGTTTGCCCCACACTTAAGCTACAGTTCACAGATAGCAAGTAAGCCTGAAGCAGACAAGATGAAGACAGCTACTTTAGAGTGAAACACAGGCGCTACATGGAAACTGAGCCCCACTTATCCACACAGACACACCTCTCCAGACCCAAGGCCTGGATGCCTTTGCATCCCTGCTCAGGGACCACATTTCCATTCACCACGCCACAGACCAGGGGACTGGGCGGCCACTGCAGGACCGATGGAGGAGTGGCCCACAGTCACACGTCTCGGTGGGGGGCTGCTGGGGTCACATGCCCCCAAACCACTTCCCACACTCCCCATGGAAATCAACCACATCCTGGGATGCATCAAAAGGAGTGTGGAAACTGAGGGAGGTGTTTCTGCCCCTCTGCTTGGTGAGACCCCACCTGGAGTATTGTGTCCAGCTCTAGGGCACCCAACATAAGAAGGACATGGACCTGTTGGAATGAGTCCAGAGGAGGGCCACGGAGATGTTCAGAGGGATGGGGCACCTCTCCTGTGAAGAGAGGCTGAGAGTTGGGGTTGTTCAGCCTGGAGAAGAGAAGGCTCCAGGGGGACTTATAGCCCCTTCCAATACTTAAATGGGGCCTAGAGGAAAGATGGGGAGGGACTCTTTATGAGGGAGCATAGTGATAGGATGAGGGGTAACGGTTTTAAAGTGAAAGAAGGTAGATTTAGATTAGATATGGAGAATTCTTTAGTGAGGGTGGGTGAGCCACTGGAACAGGTTGCCCAGAGAAGTTGTGGCTGCCCCATCCCTGGAAGTGTTCAAGGCCAGGCTGGATGGGGCTTTGAGCAACCTGGTCTAGTGGGAGGTGTCCCTGCCCAGGGCAGGGGGGTTGGAACTCGATGGTCTTTACGGTCCCTTCCAACCCGAACCATTCTGTGACTCCGTACCCGCCACCGCACCGACCCCTCGCCGCCGCCGCCCGAGTGCGGGGCCGCGCCCAGCCCGCTCGCCGGGACCCACCTGCGCAACGCGGGAGCAGGGCGCCCAGCAGGCAGGACAGCAGGGCCGCCACAGCCGCGCGCCACACGCCAACCGCCGCCGTTCCGCCGTCCATCCGTCCCTCCGCACGGCCAGCGCCCGCGCCCTTACCGGAAACCCCGGGCGGCTGCGCATGCGCCGGCAGCCCCCCGCACCGCCCTGCCAGCGGTGGAGGCGGGGCCTCGGAGGGCGGTGCGTGAGGCTGGCCGGACCCCGAATGGCGCGGGGAGCGGCTTCGTCCCGCTGAAATCGCTTGAGGAGGGAGGGAGGGAGGGAGGTTGGGCGCTCCGCGGCGGCAAGCCCCGGTAATTGCGGGTGTCCCTCGGTTCCGTCACCCCCCCAAGTCTGTGAGAGAGCCGCGGGCCGGGGCGGGGGGTTGGCGCGCGCGCTGCACAGCGGCGCGTCTCGGCGGGGCCGTTAGTCGTTGGGCCGGTGGGGCTCGCGGCGGGCCCGGCCCCGGCCCTGTCCCTCAGCCCCGGTTGAAGCAGCAGCAGCAGCAGCGGGGAGGCCGAGCCCCGCGGCGGGCGGGAGCAGGCAGGCAGGAGCGGCAGGCCGTGCCGCCCTCCCCGCGCTTCCCAGGTGGATGTGCGGAGTCTTCCCAGGGGAGGGGTCGGCTCCATCTGCTGGAGGCCCAACCCTGCCTCTTGTCTGCCCGCAGCAGCCCTCGTGTTGCTGGATGTGGACCAGATAATGGAAACTGATGTTATCGGTGTGGCCTGGCGGCCCAGCAGGGCAGATGTCCAGACCAGGCTGGATGGGGCTTTGAGCAACCTGCTGTAGTGGGAGGTGTCCCTGCCCATGGCAGGGGGGCTGGAACTCGACGGTCTTTAAGGTGCCTTCCAACCCAAACCATTCTGTGATTCTATGGTGGTCTGGTTCGTGCAGGCCCAAGAGGACTGCCGGCCTCCAGGGTAAGAGTTCGTAGTTGTGCAACTCCCACACGCTATCTTCGCAGCACTCCCGCTTCCTCCTTGTGTTCTGCCCTTCCTGTCTGGTCGCTGTTGTTCCATTCCAACCTATAAAAATCAATAGAGCCCATTCACACAGCTCTCACAAAAAAATCCCCCAATCAGTTTAATCACAAATGAAATTAAAAATCGGGAACCCACAAGGCACTTTGAGTCACAGAGACTCGTGCAGTAGTTAGGGCACTTGTGTGGGGACGGGGAAACCTGTGTTCTCCTGCAGTCTGCCCTGGTTCTTGAATGGCTGAATGAATGCTACAGTAAGTATTTAATGAGGCATGCCTGCTGTAGTCCCTGAAGTGGGGCTTGGACCCGGGTCATTTTTTGCAGGCAGAAGGTGTGGTTTTATGACTAAAGAGCTCATCTTCTCTTTTTCTGTTTCTTGTTTTTTTCTCATGAGGTTGCCCAGCTGCGATGGTTGGGAGGGTAGAAGTCAGGGCTTACCTTTCACTTCCTACCCGCTCAAATCAACAAACTTCTAAGTGGTCATTGCAATGTATTCAGAGATGAGGATTTGAAACTCTGGTAGGTGAAAGTCTGTGCCATCTACATTGTAGGTGTTAAAAAAAAAAACACATTTTTTGTTGCTTAAGGAGATCACAATCCTTCCGGCTGCTTTTCTGGATAAAAGTGTTCCTGGCTGCTATTGATGCCTCTTCTGCTATGAGGTTCTACACGTCCTCTGAGCATGTCTACTAAGCCTAGGCTCTTCTGGGACACTAGTGAAGATATGCATAACTGGAGCTTTAATTCTTTTGGCTTGTAGGTTTTAAGAAATGTTTGAGGGTTGCTAAAGGGCAAAGTACAGAACCCAACAAAATTAACTTTATATTGGGTCATAAGTCCAGGGATCCTTCTCGAGTCCATGATGCAGTCAAATCATTTGTCCCATTTAAGATGGCAAAAATTGATTCAGACAGAATATTTTTGTGGTTTGCATCATCTTCTTTTATTCGATAACCTTTCAGTGATTTCCTTTTCTGAGTTGGTCATCAACAGGTAACCACAATGTCAATTTTGCTTGTTAAAAAGCCAATACCATTAGTATCTAAATGTGCTTATGAAGTGCAGATGCTATTGCTTCCTCTAAATGAATGAAGTATATGCAGCATTAGCCAATTCAGGGATGCAAAAGCTGTCCTGTCAACCAGACTGATGATTGAGAAGACGCTCACCATTACAGTGAAGACTGTGGACAAGAGGTTGTGTATAACTGTGTTCTTTGAACGTGATGTCTAATGTTGTCTAGCATGCTACAGGTGCCGGTACCCAGCACAGTTTCTTTAGAGAAAAAATAGTTTATGGAGTGTTGAAATAATCAATGTAACTTTAGTTTCTGTTTTCTGTTAATTTCTTTGGATCAATAAATATGCAATACAATAAATATATAGTGCAAAAGCATATTTATTGTGTAACAGAACTGAGTGAATAATTGGTTTTAAATACCATGGTGCCATCATATCTATCATGATCATCATATGACATAGTCAGTAGACAATCAGTGGGGAGAAAGCGTGTTGTGTTGAAAGTAGCAAAGTAGGACATAATTTGTGAAATATTGTCAGCTTCACCACAACTTCCTGTGTGATTTTGTGCAAACTGATTGCTCTTTAAGACAAAGACTTATTTATCCTTTTTCTGAAGCTGTAAAAAAAAGAAAAGTCAGCATATTCGTATTGCTGAAGTACCTTTGAAATTTTAGCAAGAGGATTTCAAAGCAACATTCGGCATAGCTATTGTACTGTCGGTGCTCTTTGATAAATGGAGTAAAATGACAACTTCCTATTAGCTCGTAAATATTAGGAATGCCATTTTCAGGAGACATGCCTTTCCAGTGACAGTCATGTTCTTGTCAGTCTGCTATGAACAATTCTTTGGTGATTCTCTAGTACTGATCTTGACTGGCCACGCTTCTAGCTATAACTTGGGCTCTCCAGGTTGGCACTCTCCTTGAGAAGGAACACAAATGACATACTGTTATGCCCACAGTGTTAATGGCTGACACCAAACAGGCCTTCACTTTGTGCGTCACTGATGCTGTGCTTCTCCAGCTGAGGAAGACATCCACCATCTTACGGAGTCAAATACTAGACAGCTCTTTCCCACCATAAGATGGGCATTATTCCTTATAAGCAGCAGACTTGTCCCAAAAGTGTCTCTTCACCCCTTCCCAGGGGTGCTGGATTTCCTGTAGAGGTGCAGACCATGTGTGCAACATATATACACAAGGTTCATTGTTTCCTGGATGCGTCATGTTTTCTGACACACATGCATTTACGGGAACCCTTACACAAACACCTGTAAAGAAGCACGCTGCTGCTGTGCCTGCAGCTGTAGAGATCTGAGCAACACCTGGAGGAAGGGTGAGTAGGAGCAGGCTGCTGCTGTCACAGATGGTTCATATGGGCCTCTCTCAGCTTCCCACATACTCTTGAAACCAAGGTAGGGACCCCAAGGCTATGATGATGAAAGGAGGGCTTTGGACAACTGAAAATGTTGGTGGCTGAATTTGTGACTGCCAGCTCTCGGCTAGCACAGTCATGATGTGCTGAAGCCTGAGAGATGTACTTAGTACATTTTTTGTAATCTTAGTGGGAGGAAAACCGTGCCCTTTAAAGTTAGGAGTTGGCTGCGGGAATTATGCAAAATGTATCCTTGCAAGATATAGGGTACTGTGATATTAAAACGATGAGTTTGATTAAAAACATCTTTAAGGCAGTGGTGCTGATGGTGAAGTCTTCTCAGCTATGAAAGCCTTGCCAGGAAAACAAAGCAAAAGAACCCCAACCGAAACCAAACAGAATTCCATTTTGTACATCAAGAGTGAGCTATTACTGAAGTAAGCGATGCATTATGTTTGAGTTCGAGGAAGATAAATGTATGGATGTAACATGAGGCTTAGGGGGCATATAGTGTTGCAGGGCATTTCTGACCTTGTGTCAGATTTATTCTGTGATAAATCTGTTACCTTGTGCTCAGACAGTTTAGAGGGAAACATTTTTGTGGCAAGTTACATATGTAAACCACACTTCACCATAACCTTTTTGTGGTCTAGAGCATGAACTACAACTGGCTAACTAGATTATTACTGGTAGAAATATTTAGTAACCTACTAAATATATCATAATATTTACAGTTTATATTCTGGTAAGTTTGAATGCAACTTCCTCTCTGATATAGAAGAAGGAAACAGAACCTGGTGTTGATACAGTCTGTTGGAGGGAAAACTCTGTCTCCAGTACACAGGCAACCAAACAGAAGGGAAGACAATGTGTGCTCCTGTGGTCATCAGTGTCAATAGTAAAACATGTAATTCAGGAAACTAGGCCATGCAGGCTCCACTGAATTTATTTCAGTTGGCTGACAGTCAAAGGAGAAATCATTTACATGTTTCTTTTCATGTCAACTCTGGAACAGGATAAAAGCAAATACAGCTCTTCATCTTGTTTGAAAAGCATAGAAACATAGGTTCAGGAAGGAAGGACCTTAGGCACTCCAGTGGTTCATTGTACAGCCCCAAGGCAGGATCTGTTGTATCTTCCCTCTTCATGATGGACATTGGTTGTTGGTTTTGTTGTTGGTTTTTTTGGGGTTGGATAGGTGGGTTTTTGGGGGTGGGGGTGGGTTTGTTTTGTTGGTGTATTTTTTTTTAATATAAATATATGCCACTTCTCAGGCACTATCTGCTATACGTTTTCTGTTTTCATATTTTCTTCATCTCTGTCTTGTTGCAGTCTTGTAACTGCTTCCATGTCTGTCACGGATATATCGCATAGATTGTTAACTTCCTGTTTTCATAAGCCTTTCACATTTTTGAAGACTGTAATGTTGCCATCAAACTTCTTTTTGCCAGAACAAATAATGCTATCTTTCTTCACAGGGCGTTTTTTTTGTCCTCCTCCTGACTTTTTCCAGCACTGGATATAGCTCCCCACATGGCCTTACTAGTGCTGAATAGCAGGAAGGATTATTTTACGTGTTTCATGGACTATACTGTGGTTTGTGTGTTGTCTGTGGCATTTGCCTCTTTCACAACAGTGTGTTACAAGCAATTTGCATTTGAGACTTTAATCTCATCGGGACTGGGATATTTCACATTGAGGAAAGCAACATAATAGCAGTTCAAATTTTCCAAAATATTTCGATCTCCCTTCTCATTCTAATTTGCGCTTTGGTCTGATCAACTGCTCTGTGGTTTTTATTGTAGCAAAGATTAAATGATGGGGTGGTACATCCCTCGTTTCTGCATCTTTGCAGGTTTGTACCACAGTGGGAATTTCTTCCTTAATTTTACTGGTATTGTCCAGGACACGATTGTAATTTGAGATGAGAACTGATGAGCTAACTTAAGCCTTCCAGGTGGTGCTTCCCCTCTACCTTGCAATCCCCATCTCTTTTTCTTCTGCGGCTTAAGGGGTAAAGAATTCCTCCGTATGGTCCAGGTGTCCAGCCTGGTGTTCAGCCACCATCAGAGGAGTGAGTTCTCTAGGGTAAGGAGGACAATACCTGACACCAATCTTAATATTTTTATTAGTTGCTGTAGCAAACTTCCCTTTCTCTTTAGGAAAAAATGTGAGCAAGGCCTTGCTTCCAGGAGAGGCTTCCAGAGTTGTAAGAGTGGCTCTTGCTGCATGAGAATTGGAAGGCTCCAGTCCCTGCTTCTGCAGAGGCTCTGGTGCAAAGACAAGAGCTAAAATAACTTGCTCCTCACAGCTGCTCCCGCACTGGTGCTGAGGTGACACACCATTTGCCTGCTCTGTGCACCCTTCTGGTCTCTCTTTTGGTGTATTATGGACATTCTGCACTGCAGGCACCAGTTTTTCAGTTTTTGGAAAGGTTAGGTTCAGAGGTGGAATGATAAAGGTGTGAGCGCTACACTGCAGGACTTTATTATTACAAAGGATATTTCAAAGAATATTTCCTGCATTAGTATTTTATTCTCACGCTCATGAAGTTCTGGAAAGACCCTTAGGTTCTGCTCTCAACCTTTTGACCCTCCAACCTAAGATCTACAAGCACAAAGTTGGGTTTGGGACAGATATAATTCTGTGTATCAGAAATGTTTTTAGCCATGAGACAGCTGAATATTTTCAGCACATGGGAAAACTCAGGTAAATAAAGCACAGGTGTCTGGTCAGATGAACAGTGCATTAGGTTTTGAAGGACAGAGGGGTCATAATTTGCATCAACCAGGCTTGAAGAATGTGGCCTGCTGTCAACCTGGCTTTTTACAGCCTGTGGAGACCTATCTGGTCTCTTCAAAATACCCAGCTATAATCCATCTACAACTTTCATCTTCATAGATAATATTTCATAATGATCAGCAAGTTTTGCTTGGTTAGGGGAAGTTTCAGAGCCTGGTTGTACTGTTATGTCAGCATGTCTGAAAATCTAACCCATGTGCAAAGCTCCAGTTGTGATTTACATTGTCTTTTTATCTGCATTAGTCACACAGATTGGAAAAGAAAGTCCCTGCTCTGAGGACTTTGCAGTCTAGTTTTAAAAAGTGCAATGTGAACAACAGGAGCTGAGAGAAGGGAGTAGAAATGAGAGGCAATATTTGAGTGGTCAGAGTTAATGGGAAAACTGAAGAGCTGAAAGTTATTGAACAAATTCTTTGGTTTGGTGCTTTCTCCACGGTGAGAGCACATCAGCACTGCTGGAGCCAGCATTTCCTCTGCAGGATTTCCCCAGTGGTTTCTCATATGTCTTTGATATCATTATCATTCCATGCCTTCAGTCTTTTACAGTAATTGCTTGAAAGCATGCAAAATTAACTTAATGAGATCCAATTTCTAAGGAAGAAATAAGAAAGGACTCCATATTAAGAAGTGCAATTGAGGAATTTCCAGTATATTGCATGCAGATGGTCAGATAAGCCTGTTGATTATTTGCAGTTCTTTCTGTAAAACAGCTATTTCCACCTTTCTTTTTCACGACAGCGCAATGTCTACGGAAGGAGCCTTGATTTGCACAGACACTCTATAGCACTTATTCAATAACTGATGATTACTAGAAAATTACATTTTGCCAAGTAATAATGGTTATTTCCCATTACCTGCCTCAGAATAAAATGAGCAGCTTAACGCCACAAATTCTTATGCTGTATTTCTGGTTAAGAATCTGAAAGCTTTTTCTATAGCTTGTCATGGATGTAAAGTTCCTGAAAGCCTTTCCAGCTATGCTGTTCAGCAGGACTCTTTCTGGCCAGCCAGCAGATGCAGATTTGCGCTCTGCAGCCAGCCAGACTTCCCTGATGCCTCCAGGAGGAGCCAGGGAGGGAAGACACCGAAGTTACCACAGTGGAGACATAAAAGAAGAATGTGGAGCTGGTGGGAATTTGCATCCCTAGTCCCTTGGTTGGCCATGGGCTCCATCCATGGTTCCCTTTCTCCCTGAAATGCTCACTCCACTCGCCTGACTGGAACCTGCTAAATTCCTGTTCTTTCTCTTACCTCATTGCCCTCATCTATAATCTGTTTTGTTCACCACAACCCTAGACTGCTCTCGGTTTTCCCCACTTCTCCGTTCCTTAATCATCCTGCTCTGCTTTGTATTTAACGTCTAAAATATTTTTCCAATAACTCCCAGGTGTTCGACGTAGTCTGTTTTACTCTTCCCTTTGCCTAGCCCTTGGCACGCTGTGCCAGAGTTAGCAGCTTAACTCCATACTTTGCAATTTAAATCATACCACAGTTAGAAGTTCACTAATGTTATTGATTCATTTTCATTGTACTCCCCACAAGCTTAACTGAAGATCAGCTCTCCTTTGAAGAGGCACTAGGTGCCATGTAGGGCTTGGGGTACGTGTAGGGCCATGCAGCCCATTTGGGTACAGCCAGAGGCTGCACCTTGTTCCCAGGCCTGTTGGCTCATTTTACACGTCCCATTGAAGCTGTGGCTTTTGTGGCTGAAGAAGAGGGTTCTTGCCTACAAATGCTTTCCTCTGAGGCCTCAGTTTGGGTCGGGAAGACTTCTGAAGCAAACCAAACTGCAGGTCGGCCTGAAGAAAAAAAAATCTCTACTGCTTTTATGAGCTTTTAGGAAAGGTTGACCTTTAAAAGTAAAAGTCAGCTTTAATTCCTCTTGTGGCACTGTGATATCTGACCTTAGCCTTGCCTGTCCTCAGTGCCAATCACAACTAGATTCCCAACTTCCCTGCAGAGCAGAAAGAAGGAATACAAGATGTCTGAGAGGCATTTGTATGGGCTAACCTTGCCTAAGAGGAAAAGGTAGCCTTGGATTTTTCTGTAGTCATCAAGAACAGAGATGCTTGTCCAGGCAGTTACCTTCTGAAGGAGCTACTGTCTTGGGAAAGCCCAGGGAATTGCCCTTATAGGGCTAGAAAGAGAGTTTCTGAATACATCACCCTTGTCACTTAGTCCTTTTATCTAATTATAACTGGTTTACTGGGTCTTAGCCCATTAAATAACAAAACACTGGAAAAATCCCAAATCCCCAGTAATAGCTGCTTAGCAACATGTGAGTAAAAGCTGTAGACATTAATAACTTAGCTGGGTTTTAGTCAGGTTAATATGAAGTGAACAAAATATGTCAGAAGTGAAAAATGAGCCGGGGTTTCCCTTTCCATAGCGCTGTGAATTCTTCCTATCCTTGTTGAATTGCTCTGTATTTGCACTTCATACCATGTGCCTGAAATTTTACATGAAGTTCCTTTTACGTGTGTAGGAAGAAACTTGTTTGTCTGTGGCAGGTTCCTTCATCTGCTGTGGATTGTGCCTGGAGGTGAACACACTCCGTTTACCTCAAGTCAGGTCTCAATGAGCACCCACATGTAGGAGCTCTGAAGTACAGCTTATCACCATCTTTTTAGTCATAAAGCCTCTTCTGAGGTAAGAAGAGTGAACTTTAGCAAAGAAAATAGGAGAAGAAATGCCTTGCCTGGTCTTTCCTGTCACTGTAGTGTCTTTCCCATCACTGTAGTGTCTGCATACCATAATCCCCATTTAAGAGCTGAAGGAATTATAATGATAATGCAACTAAGTGCTTTTGCCTGAGATGAGAAGTCAGTAATGAAGCATTAATCATAATCCTCCCATTAATTTAACATTACTTTTTAATTCCTTTATGAACAGGAACACAAATGATGCTTTGCTACGCTGCACAAATGAACATGCTGGACGCATATGCCGTAAAGGGAGAGCAAACAAGCAACCAGACATCGGTGGTGGAGGATGCCATGACTACAAGATTAGCTCTACATGAGATAAAACTTCTGGCACCAGATAATCAAATCAAGATTTCATAGAATCTCTTTCTGCCCTTTCAGGCGGATCTTTTTTAAATTCTGCATTGGAGAACATTTCTGTTCTGTGTGAGATATAATCTCCTAAATTTATTTACCAAATTATATCACAGAATCACAGAATACCAGGTTGGAAGAACCTCAAAGATCATCTGGTCCAACTTTCTTTGCCAAAGCATGATCTAGACAAGACGGCCCAGCATCCTGTCCAGCTCAATCTCAAAAGTGTCCAATGTTGGGGAATCCACCACTTCCCTAGGGAGATTATTCCAATATCTGATTGTTCTCATTGTGAACAATTGACCTCTTGTGTCCAATCAGAATCTCCCTGGAGTAACTTGGACCTGTTACCCCTTGTCTTTTCCCTGTGACTTCTTGTAAAAATGGAGTCTCCATATTCTTTGTAGCCACCCTTTAAATACTGGAACATGGTGCTAAGGTCTCCCCTAAGCCTTCTTTTCTCAAGGCTGAACAAATCCAATTCTCTCAGCCTTTCCGCATATCACAGGCTTCTCAGTCCTTTGATCATCATGGTGGCCCATCTCTGGACTCTCTCCAGCCTGTCCACATCTTTTTTGTATAGCAGGGACCAAAAATTCCAGGTGTGGCCTGACAGGCAGAGAGTAGAGTGGGATAATGACTTCTTTACCTCTGCTGGTGATGCACCAGCCACAAAGCCAGAGGTTGATTTGCATGATACCTCTATTTCTGGCTGCACCCTTGGCCTTCATTAAGGTCAGCACTCACAGAGCAGCTTTGGTGAGAAGTGAAGAAAAGCATCAATGAAACAAATACCTCTATTTCTGGCTGCACCGATCTGTAAAATGGAAGAAAAGGTAACTTGGGCATCAGTACTTTTTGCTTGCATCCCCAGGACTTTGTCATTTTCCTTGATTCTGCCCAGATTCTGGCTTGTGGCGTCATTTGTGCCCATATGGAAGAGTAGCAACAGATAGTAGTCTGTGCTTTTGACAAGTTGTGGGAACCTCTCAGCAACATCTCAGACCTTAGCTCTCAGAAGGCAGTTTACCTCACATGACTCCCATCAGGCCGGCAGATGAACATCTCAGTGCCCCTTAACAGAGAGTCACCCACTATGAGCACTTGTTGTTTCTTTTTGCAGTATCCATTGTGGGCTGATGGTGCAGTTTCTCCTTGCAGATCTTGCTTGTGGGTGTCTACAGCTGTTAAAGCTTCATATCTGCTTATGGTTGTCATGCTGGAGGGTTGAGACTGAATAAGACGACTCCTTCTGTGGGTTACCAGGGTCCAAGGTGCCTCGTTTGTGGTGTCTGCCACTGGAGCATGGTTCTGAAGCCACTGTTCTATGTCCATCTTAGTCTCTCTGATACTGCACAGTCTTTTAACCGTTTCCTGCAGCTCAGCCAGCTGACACAACAGATCAACAACCTGTGAACAGCTTTTGCTGGTACTTTTCTTTCCTCCAGGAGAAGGGTCTGGGCACTCGTTGCAACCTACCATTGGTGCTGAAGTGTCCTTTCTTACCAATTCCATCTGGGTAGAAATGTTAGACATCACAGGGCCTTTCTCTGCAGAAACACGGGTTTTAGCTCCAAGGCGAGTGCCCACCATCCTGGCAGAGACCTCTTGAGCTGATAGGGTGCCCTGCCATGCAAACTGCCGCCCCACGCTCCACTTACATTAGAGTAACACAATGGTGTTGTCCAACAGCTCTGGTCAGCTTGATGTCTTCAGACAACTGGAGCATGGTATGATGGAGGGTTGAACCTTTGCTAGGATCGTACAGGTCTCTGAACTTGCTACAAACTTTGGCGACCTATTGAGTTGCAGAGTTGGGGAATTCATTCCTATTTCATGCTAGTTGTGGGGCAGATGAAATCTTAATATGTTTTTCATTTTATAATTCACTATATAAAGGCTTAAATTCACTATATAAAGGCTTTTTGAAGATGATATAGACGGTAGGTTAAAGAGGGGCTCAGATGAACTTAAACCAGCTGTTTCTTTAAAGTCACCATGTTCCATATCAAAGAAAAGTTAAACAAACAAAGCGGTCAGGGCACATCCTTCCTTTTCCCAGGTGTCTGGATGTGTTGAAAGAGGAAGCAGTATTCTGAGAACAGAGTCTTTCCCTCTCCTCTCATGTGATAGTACAATTGGTATTGGCAAAGACATGGGGGGAAATGCTTCCTCTTTGAATGAGGGAAGTGAACCTCTCAAAATTTCAGAGGTGATGTTCTTGCACACATTGTTTCTGCTTTAATCTAAAAAGACTGTTATCTCTGAATAGCCAAGATTATTTTTATCTCTCCCCCAATATGTCTTACCAACGAACCTGTAATGAAGGGGCACAGCATATGGAATTGCCTTATCTGTGCCCTCCTTATAACCTTTGAACCAGCTGATTGATTTCAGTGACGATAGATAGTAACTTCTCGCTTTTCCATGAATTATAGAATCATAGAATGGTTAGAGTTGGAAGGGACCTTGAAGATCATGGAGTTTCAACCCCCCTGCCATGGGCAGGGACACCTCCCACTAGACCAGGTTGCTCAAAGCCCCATCCAGCCTGGCCTTGAACACCTCCAGGGATGGGACATTCACCGCTTCCATAGGCAACCTCTTCCAGTGAATCACCACCCTCACAATAAAGAATTTCTTCCTTATATCTAATCTAAATCTACCTTCTTTCACTTTAAAACCATTATTCTTCATCCTATCACTATACTCCCTCATAAAGAATTCCTCCCCATCTTTCCTTTAGGCCCCATTTAAGTACTGGAAGGGGCTATAAGTCTCCCTGGAGCCGCCTTTTCTCCAGGCTGAACAACCCCAACTCTCTCAGCCTGTCTTCATAGGAGAGGTGCTCCAGCCCTCTGAGCATCTCCATGGGCCTCCTCTGAACTCCCTCCAACAGGTCCATGTCCTTCAGCCAACAGATAGACAAAAGCAGCTCTACTAAAAGAGTGAGGAAAATGCAAGGAAATGTCAACCCTTTTCTCTTTTGACAGCAGCTGGCCACCCAACTAGCACATGCATTGCTCATATGAGCTATGCTATGCTTTTTGCCTAGCACCCCCCCTCAAAACAACCAACCAACCAACCAAACAAACAAAAACCCAGAAGAAGCTGTTGCTGTGGAAGGAGGGATATGGAACACACAGGGTGCAGTCTTTTTACAGTGGAGAGGCGTACCAGACACAGGACATTGGCTTTCATTAAAGTGAGCGTCTTTGCTGAGAAGTGAAGAAAAGCATCAATGAAAAAAAATGCCTTAAAAAACCCCCCAAATTAAAATGTTTCCCCATTTTTTCCACATTCTAGATTAAACCAGAATATGATGAAACTTAAAAGTGCAGAAAAAATGTGTGCAGATTACATGTAGCTGGGTAGTATAAACAATCAATGCCTGTTCTTATGTTTTCTTCCTGCAACAGTTCCTAAGAAGTGACCATTTACGCATTAAATAGCAAACCTCAAAACCATAGCCAAAAATTTTGCAATACCCGTATCAACTTATGATTTATACACAACTTCAGTCATGGCAAGTTACATTTGCTGACAGAAGTTAACTTTTAACTCTCATTTTGATGTAATAAGACACACAAAATAATGCGTCGCTCACAAAATCAGCGCACGGTGCAAAGGTCAGGCTTTATGCCCTAATGTTGGTGTGGACATAACCTTTATATGCATGAAAAAGGCTGTGTGGGTGAGATTGTATTATCTACCATGGGAGTCATATCAACCTGGATTTACTTTTTTTTGAATATGCATCAGCAGATAAATGAAATGAACCTATCTTTTGACTCCCACTTCAGCTGTGAAGTTTCCACAGACTTCAGTGGACTCTGGGTTAGGTAGACAAAATTTAATTAGCCATAGAAACTGCAGGGCAGAGGCTCAAGGGACTGAGCAATACCTGAACATAGAGGGCTAACTGGCAGTGCACTGGTATATTCCCATTATCCTTAGCGATGAAGTATGAGTAACACCTTGCAATGCAATTTGTACTTGGTTTATTCATACCAAGTTCATACCATCATAATAACTTTACAATTTCGCATCAGGTAAAAAAAATACTCAGTAGAAAGATTATGCCAATAGGGATATCCTTAAGAAACACACAAAATTTCTCTTTTAAAAAAAATGTCAGATCAGGTCTTTTCTTTACAAAATATGATTTTCTTTTACAAATATTATACAATATGCCATTTTGATTAGCTTTTGCAATAAATAGTTCATCAAAGTTAAATTAACTAGTAATATATATATATTTGCTTTTTAAATTAATGTCATAGTGCAGTCCTAGGTATTGCTACAACTTAACAGTGAGGTACGACAAACAGTAGCAAAAATTGCATATAATTTAATTCCTCATTTATAGTCAAGTTTCTTGTATTTAAAAAAGATAATATCGTTCTGTCAAAAGTCTCTGTACAGATCTTTTTATATGAATTTTTACTGTCTTAAGAATGCAGCAATAAGAAGATAAACTCAACAGCCCATTTGGTTTTCCTTTGGTTCAATTGAAGTACGAGGAGTGCATTTAGGCCTTTTCTGAAGCAGGTACTATTCTTGAATCAGAATCTTCTTGGTCAGAGTCCTGAAGGTGCTCTGTTGTCTTGCTGGCCTCACTGTCAGTCTCATCACTATGATTTTTGGATTCTTCTGAAATGACAGTTAGCGTGTCGTAAAAAAACTGCTCTTCTTGTGGGTGTGGAGAAAAAAACTGTGAACCACTGGGAGGCGTGCTCAAAAACTGTGAAGGAAAGAGGAAATAAGAATTAGGCTGCACCAGCCATACCACCCTGTTTGCTTAGAAATATGTTTTATATTGTTTCCCACGCTTCAGTTGGCTTTCTCAATCCTTAGAAGTCCCAGAGTGGTGTAAATGTAATAACCTCTCTGTTTGCTTTAACATCCTGTGCAAGGCTTGGAAGCAAGTCAGAAGTGTTTCTATTTGCAAGAAGATAACCCAGGGGTTAGTGGCCTCTTTGCAATATAAACTTTCTTAAAAAAATAAAATACCTAGGTTTTTTTAGGGAACAAAAACTAAAAATGGTGACTTGTCTGTAAGTGAAGGAGTTCGCAGAGAGATTTGTCAAACAGCTCTAAGAGATGTGAATTGTTCCTGCCACCTCAGAGAGCTGTCTGCTCAGACACCAAATAGCGATGCTTTAAATGTCAACATAAGCCATAACTATTTAGTCAAGAAAAGCAGAGGGAGGGAGATTTGCAGGTCTGTGCAGTTCAGTGAGAAAGATGACTTCATTTTAGTACCAAAATATCACAAATTCCTCCCACTCCCTGTTCTAGTGATAAGATGGAACTGGCCTCCAGAATCAACATGGACTTCACAGGATGTCATGACTGTATTTTGAATGTCAACACAAGAACAGCACACCTACTCAACACAGTACTAACAGGTCAACCACTCATTTTGATAGCTGAAGTGGCAGTTCATTTTATTGGTATCCTCCTGGCTGGAGGAGTACAACTACATTTTCTTCTTCTGACCTGACCTCTGTCTATTACTTTAGAGTGGCTCATTTCTTACATAAAACGCACCATTAGGAATCCAGTTCACTGTAATTACAAAAATAAATACTCATATTATTACTATTAGACTATTTTCTAGCGAACTGTGATTTGAAATGTTGTGTCAGTCACATGCAATCTCAAATGTTCATGTAGCGAAACCACTGCCTTTGAGGAATGTCATTTTAGGTAAGCACGACTGCCCTTTGATTACTGTGATTGACGACTATAACCCACTAGCACAAAATGAAAATTCTCCCTTTCTTGTGAGAAACCTGTGAGCAAAATGACATTTGACCACATCCTGTATTGATCAGAGCAATGCTGCCTTCCCAACAGCTGAGCTCCAGGTTTAACAAACTGCTGTGCGCCGAGCGTGCGCTCAACTTAAAGCACGATTGCGAACTCAGCTGGCAGAGCCCCCGTCTGCTGAACTCTAAATGAGTCAAAAGGAAAGACCCAGAGAAACTGCAAGGACACTCAGAAGAGTACAGGTTGCTAACTTTAGCACACGTAACACTCTGGATAGCCTTGTTTCTTGGAGGAGATTCTGATACAGCCTTTTAATGCTGCTATATGGGTAGCAGGGTTAGTGGTATCCTCCAATGGTAATGGCTAACATTCATTGCTCTCCCTTTATCTTCAATTTTCAGACTTTGCTACATTCTTTACTTAAAACTCATTATTATATCCGTGAAAGAACTTTGTTTCAGGAGAACTAATGTGCAATTTCAAGTCTAAAATTAGATAGGGGAGACGTATCTCAGTGGTGCGCTGTCTAGCAAGAGGAACAGGAGGTTAACACCTGTTATTCTTTCACTTCAAAATGAAATAAAACATCCTGTTTCTAAGCCATAAAAAGCTTCATGTTACAAATTATGCAGTTACTTTAGGACTAAAAAGTCTATGCCAAGTTTTTAAATTGCTTAGCTTTTAAGTATTTTAGACCATTCTGTGCCAAACAGTTCAAAACGACAGTATTTTAGAGTTTATTATACATCAGTATACTTCAAAAGGAAGTCTAATTTCACTGCTTCTTACTTATGTCTGTGCAGCGCCACAGGACTTGATTGAAAAAACTGAGGTAATGTTCATGCAAAATTTATGACTTTATAATGCCAGAAATTAAATATTGAACTGACTTCCCCTACTGTTCTCACGCTGAAAAGTACCTTCCTTTGTCAGCTGTTTCCAAAGTTCACGACTTCAGCAGTTACACTTAGTTGAACAGTTTTTGGCAGAAGAGCGAGTTTTACTACACACAACAAGAGGTAACCAGCATCGCTCCTTGTAGTCTATAACCCCCTCAGAAACTCCACACTTTTCAGATGGCTAACAATCAGGTGTAAATGAAAGAAGGCAAAATAAAGGAAGCTCTAAAGGTTTTGGCACAAAGAGCCTTTGTAAAGCAGGTGGTTCTGCTGCAAAGGGGGATTTTAATTGTGTTAGGTAGAAAACAAACCTCTTTCAAGTGTTGTGGGAAAATATACGAAGGGAAGAAAACATGTTTCATCAGTCGATACAGATACAAAGAGGAAAAGAAACAAGCAGGAACGGATATCACAACAACCAACATTGATCCTATAAGAATGGTCACAATTAACCACACGGGAGTTACACCTGCAAGAGACAAGAAAAAATAATAACTTAAACTGTGAGAATTAGTTTCTGAATATATTCTTTTCAAATTATCACTTTCTCTATGGAATTTAAAAAAAAACAAACAAACAACGACAACACACAAAACTATTACAAAACTGTAACTGCAAACATAAGCCTTTGTTTCCAGGTGGAAAATACCTCTTGGCTCTTAAATATTTAGTCTGAATAGGCTGAGGAAGTTCTCAGCAAAGTAAGCTTACAAGCCCTCATATTTAGACATTTACAGTTACACATACTGGTGGTTCTACATGCAATACTAGGCAAATGATTAAAGGAAAAAAGATCACCAGAACTATCCACAAGGTGATACCATGCAAAATGCTACTGTACACTCTTTATTGTTTCAGGAGCGTAGGAGCTGACGCATAGAACTACCAGAGTACTGGCTTCCACTTTTCTCTTAAAGAAATCTGTAAAAATGGCAGCAAAGACAAGACAGTGGGGGACAGAAGTCTGTAAAATTCTAAACTACCGAGCCTTTAAAAAAATTATGTCATGAACCAGGATTTTACAACAGGCAATGGGAATGGAGATGTATCTATACATCACTGTATAAACGTTATAAACCAATCTATGCTTGCTAGGCACTGTTCTAGCCACAAACTAACAAGCAACACCACCACCAAAACGCACCTGTAATTCAACTGCAGTGCACGCAGATAATACACATGTAGGAAAAATATATGAGGAAACTTTTAATGAGAAAACCATGAGAAACATGTTATCCCAGCAGTCTCCTCAGGCTTCCCATAGATGGCTTCCTCATTAACTTGTGTCTCTGATTTTCCACATGCTATCTGAGGGTGTAAATTAACTGAAATGCACGTTATGCCTGTGAAAGAGACAGTATCCAGGACCCCATCCTTTCTTTTAACTAGGGACATGAAGCTCCCTGCTAAGGCGACAGGATCAGACCACGTGGTTATTGTTGCTGGACTCCACAGACAGGGGCTAAGATGGCATGGCTGGAAAGGAAAGCACTTTTGGTACTTAACTGCCTTCAAAATGAGAAAGAAACTATCCTAACAAAACATATGTTTATATTATTGATTAATAACTGCCATGTTTCACAGAGAAAGAGCATCATGGTCTGGCATGGTGACAGACACTGGCAATATCGCCACAGATGAAGCAGAATGCAACACAGGGTCCAGTTCCTTTCTCAGTTACAAATATATGGCACAAGGGCTTTCACAGCGTAATGAACACAGTAAAAGAAATTCAGATACGGTGTGATCAGTGAAGAGCCTATGCTCCATTTAACTCTGATTTTCAGAGTGTGAGGAAGCAGGGGCCTCTGCAGCAAAGGAGAACATCATGCCATCGGTGCCATATTGCATGTAGTTCACACATGTTAACCACCAAACAGTACTAAAGTAACAAACATAACCGTTTTTGGAAGGTTTACACGTGACATCGATTTTCACTCTGGGTGGCTCTGCACATTTCCCAGTTCCCCACAGCACGTGTCCCGTTCTGATGCACCAGGCATTACCGTTGTGGGTTGTCTGCTCGCACAGCTCCCCGCTCGGTTCCCCTGTTTTGTTCCACTCGGGGACAACCGCTTGCACTTGAATACAATACAGCGTCCACGGCTCCAACCGAGATAGTATTTCGGAGGTATGTTCAGTATCTATGTGATTTACCTAATAACAGAGAAGAATACAAAAGATTTGAAAAGCACGAGTGCAGTGAGTGGACTGGCGAACTAATTAAAATTACATTTAGTAGGACAAATCCTAGCAGTTGTAGCCATTATGCGAAGAAAGGTGTTAAAGGCAGAATGAAATGCACTGCCGATGTCACACCACTGATAACTGTACATTGATTTCACCTATGGTTAGAGGAGTGCGAGAACATTGACATCACTGACTTTCTGGCTGCTTCTAGAGGCATTAATGAAGTTTGTAGGCTAAAGATAAGTGATAAATGAGATCTGCTTGCAGAGAGAGATAATTGCTTAATGGAATGAGATTAACTAAGAGTACTGTTACAGGCAAACATAATTTTATTTACGACAGAGAAGGTAGGATGGTTGATCTAGATACAAAAACAAAAAAACAGGCAGAGAAAGAAAAAGGCTTGTGGAAGCCATTATTAGGTGACTGACAGCAGCTGCAACTTGCTGTTTAGAGGCACGATTGGTTACGTCCCTGTAACTATATGGTCCCTGCAGAGGACAGGAATCCCTACAACATGCCCCATTACGTAGTTCCAGATTCTTTCTCAGGGGTGGGAAGACTCTACAGCTAGGTTCCAACATTTTGAGCCAGCACCCACTTCAAAAAACAACCGATGAAGTTATACAGTCTATGCCTTTTGCTTCTTTGAACCCTACGGAGATTTCCCAGATTTCTGCTCTGAAGTGCTACAAGCACACATGATACCTGAAGTTCCCACTTTCTCTGGCAATCTGCCTAAGCTTGCAAGCCATATGCAGAAATACCTTCATTTTTTTTTAGTCTGGGAATTTCAAACCAGTCTGGGTCTTGGGAAATAATGATCCCTCCTTTTTTTTGGAATTGAATGACAAAGAATTTTGCAGGGTAACAAATATAAATCAAAATTATATGTAGTGGAGTCCTACTATATGAAAATTGTACTGACGTACAAAGCACTGATTATACTATGACTGATATCTGGTAAAAGGCTTCTTTTTTTTTCCTGTATTAGAACTCAAGATCCTCTAATTAATATATGATTTATGATCTTTCTCCTCACGTTTTGTATGGAGAAGTCTTTTGGGCTGAGCAACACATCTGTCTGTGGAAGAGGCTGTCCATGAGAGGAAGAAAGCAAATTACAGCTGCAAGAAAGAGGTGAAGGTGACCACAGTTTATATAAAGCCTCATCCATGGTGGTATGCAAAGCCCAAAGTCCCACAAAGAACACAAATAGGTGAACCACATCAGATTTGAATCGAAGTCAGCTTATCACCATGATCACTTATGTTACAGCTTCTAAGTTTACCCTTGCGCATGTGAAATGCAGAGATTTGGTGGGGAAGAAGTTGTTTAAATATAATAAATAAATTTTTTGTTTAAAATAATAAAAGTTGTTTAAAAACAATAAATAAAATTACAGTTTATTACACTGTAATTAGTAGAGATGTATTTGTATTTCAGTACCATTAGCTTTCAGAACTTCATCAGAATGGTATTTTACCAAGAAAGGTGTATCTCAAAGTCATCGAGTCACAACATCCAGGAAGCAGAAGTTACCTCTTTATTGCCGTCTTTCTTCCAGTACAGTATTCTGTAATTCCACGAGCCATAATACTGCTTTAGAGGCCACTTGTCATGTTTATGTTCAGCAAAAGGGCCTGTGAAATCCACATGCAGGGACCCAGAGTCTGACTTCACTTTTACATCAGGTGGCCCGATGACTGCTATATATTGGAATGGTGGAAGAGAAGAAAGAATGGAATTCAGTTTCATATTGTATTCAATTTGACATTTTTACACATTGTATGACAGTTCACACTTTAAATAAATTATCTATTACAAGAAAGTAATTTCCTTTCATGGATCAGGCATAAATAAATCCTTTCCTTATAGAACTGGTCTTGAAAGGGTTTTATTTTTGCGGTTAAATAACAGATATTTTTGTAGACTACTTTTCCCATACACTAAATTAACTCAGTTCTCTTTTGCTAGCTGTGGTGACTCCTGGGAGAGGAAGGATTATTTCTTTAAGTTATTTCCCACTTCTCTTTCTGGCCAAGATGTTGAAACACATGTCTTGTCTGAGGAGACCCTCGAGTGAAGTGTTCTAATGTTTCTTTCATTGTGAAAATATTTTTTTTTAAACTGAAACATTTGAATTGTTTCTTCATGTCTTAAAGACTGAATATTACATGATCCTGCTTTGAAAATGGCTTGTCCTTATGTTTTTGTGCCACTACCTAAATTAATTCATGCCTAGCTTACTTATCAACTACACTGTGTCTGCAATGAGCTCTTCATTCAAGTCTCCTGTAGTTCCAACAAATAACTCTGCCTTGGCCACCTCTGCTAAAGTTCTACCTGGCCGTAGCCACACTGTCAAATGTCTAAGAAAGGAAGAGCTCAATATAAAAAGAATTTTGCATTCCTCTAGAAACATGCATTTCTTTAAGCAAAAATGGAAAAAAATAATCTGCTTGCTGGACCCTGCATTCATATGATGCTCACGAATATGTTGTTGAACTTGTGAAAAATAATGTGAGCACAGTTTTGGTTACTCTGGTTTTCTTAGGCTATTCCTATAATACAGTGTGAAATATTTAAAACAGACTGGCAAAAATAATAACAGGGAAAGGAACATCAGATATTTTTATTATGCTGTCCTGCTCAGATCAGCCATGACAACATTAAAAATCCTCACGTCCTCCTCAGAGATTTGGCCAGTAATCTCAGGTCCTTCTTTCCAGGTAGTTTTATATCCAGATTTTCTCAGTTCAGAAATAAGCTGTCTTTCCAAAACCAAACCTGCTCTGAAGGCCACACGCTCTTTCAAATATATGTCAAACTACAACTCTGTTAATGTTTAACACATTTGCTCTCTGCTCTGAAAATCCATCTGTACTTTTTGTATTGCACTTTCTTTTGACTGTACCTTATACTTGCAATGCTGGTTTGTTTTTTTTTTATGTGCTATGTCTCAGTGCTTCTGTTCTAGGCAGATAAAATTATAGCAACATTATGCTTCTGGAGACAGATAACCAATAAAAGCATTTTGAAAAACAAGGCTGTTAACTGTAGATTTACACTCTAAAATCCAAGGAACAGAATGATGAAATTCAAGAAAATGAAGGCAGAATTAGAAAGAAAAAGATTTTCAAAAGTTTTTCTCAAAGATGAGGTACAACAGAAGCTTCCTACATAGTTTTGTTTTAACAGCTCTGAGGAGAAAAACGCCTCGGGTAAAATTAACTACCTATTTTAAAATAATTTGACTTTTACTAATGCGTGGAGTAAGAGTGTACAAAACAAAGGACTCCCATCGGTAAAAAAGACTCCCTCACTCCCAAGCTCAGGCGACAGCAACATAATTAACCTCTATTGTGCACTCTAATGCAAGGCAATGTCTAAATCATCTCTCACAAAAGACTGTAAGGCTTCACTCAGAGAATGGAAATACTGTGCAATAAATATTTCTTAACTAAAAGTAATGTTTCTCTGTGAAATTAATTAAAGAATAAAAGCAACGCATTTTTCCTGGTACATCAATGAAGCAGAACTTATTTAGATACAGGAACTCTGAATCCCTGAAGAAAAGCTCTCCCTGGCTGAAAATAAATCATCCTTATTTTAAGGGAAAAATGCAGTTTTTTAAAATGTCCTCAAATGTTTCAAGTATTGAACGTCTAGCTATAACAGGATATCCACCGTGACTTCTGACAGCAATTTCTGCCTTCAAAAATGAAAGTGTCACAACTAGGATTTTAAAGCTTAATGTAATACAGCTTTTCCTGTGGCGCGAAATTGTAAAGAGGCACTTATTTTTTTGTGGAAGATTGGAAAAAGGCTTACTGTCATGCATTGGCTTAAAACTGACGGACTCCCAGTCTGAATGGTTATTTTCTGACTCCGCTCTGACCTGTAAGATGTAGTCTCCATAGGCAGACAGAAAAGAGACATCGCACTCTGTGAGTCTCAAGTTTGTGCTCACATTTGTATATGTGTTTCCAGGGAAATTGATGCTGTGTGGAAGAGAAACAAAAGGTGTAAATTACAACTAACTAAATGCCTTTCCTCTCAACTAACTGGAAAAGTACCATACCTGTCTGTTAAAACAACCAATTATGGCTTATGAACAAAGAAAAACTAGATCACATGTGTAAGAAACATCATTAGTAGTGTGTACGCACACACATTAGAGCATTTTATATGCATCTATAAATCTGTGATAAAGTTAGAGATTTAAACTATGATAGTTCAGCAAATAGATGCCATGTTCTTGACAGTGGTTACAAAACTTGATTCAACACACAATAATCATCGGACAAGCCTGCAAATATTGAGACAATATCACATGGCTTTGCTGTCTAACTTGGACTTCGTTCAGAACTGTCTTTTAGATATGCATATATGGGAAAGCCAGAGAAAAAAAAAGCCTGAGCACTGACTGGGAATAGTGTCATATGTGACATTCTTTCTGTTTTGCATCAACAGCCTACCTGCGAACGTAGTGATCAACAGGTAATTAATTGCTACCAGAACCCAGAAAAATCTTCTTTTGACCAAGATGGCCCATACCCTTGGTTTGAACATTTCTCAACCCACCAAAACTGACAAAAGGAGACCCCAGAAAATGTGTCCTGAGTCGAAGGCACTGAACGGATGAGCCACCTGCCTACAGTTAATCGAGCATTTCCACTAAGGGTGCTGGCTGGCTGCACTGGTGCAGAGCACAAAATGCTGCTCGAGTGAAAGATCAGACAAAGTCCTAACACTCAGCAGGACTAAGTCTCAAATGGCAGGTAACAGCTGGACGATAGAGAAAAAACACACGCACGGCTCATAGCAGCCAACGTTAAAATGTTTCTGGTTCCAAACAAACCATACGTACAAAGCTGCGTTGGGTATGAAATGTATAGAAAATGCCTCTGCCCTGTTATTTAGCTCAGAAGATAAGTCTCTCACGAGCTAAAAGAAAGGGAGAGCTACTGATCTTCCTATAAAAAAGGAAACAAAGCAGAAACACATGCAGCTGTAAAATGGGAATTAAAGAAAGCGCAACTCCCCCAGACTTACCTCTTAGATTGGACAGTATAACTTATGTTCCCTTTGTGAAACCTAGGTGCGTCCCACTGTAAAAAGCTACGAAGATTAACTGAAGTAATTCTTACATTTCGGGGTTTTGGCATTATTCCGGACACTGTGGGAGCAATCAAAACCAAACATTTTAGTATGTGTTCTTCCAGAGACTTTTCAGTCATCCAAAACTTAAATACAGGCTTCTTTCCCTTTCTTGCCTCAGACACTTTTTTTTTTTAAAAAAGATATTTTAATATAAATAATTTAAATCCTGATGCCTATTGTTCCCTCTGAGCATATGCAACAAAACCAAACTAGCCAGCATCAATGATTTCCAGTAAGCACTGTCTTTATGATACCATTGTTTATTACGCGTGACTGACTTGTGAAGACTTAGGGCCCATCACGCTACAAGCAAGAAATCTCACTGAGATTGCCAAAATAAAATTTTTTTAAGCATTGCTCCAGTAGCACTATGGAAACAACATGGGTGTGTGGAGTGATTTGTTTTGGTTTGTTTTGTTTTTTCTGAAGAGCAACATGAACAGTATCTCAACATAGACCTGGGTATAAGATTGAAATAATTAAAAAAATAATTAAAAAGCGTGTTTATATCATCACTGCATGGGTTAGCATTGCCATTTAAAATGCTTTACTCATTCTGTTACTAAACCACCCTTTTGCAAAACAGAGATAAACAGTAAGTACCTTCAAAGACAAGAGAGCTATTAAATATACCATACAAGTGAACCATTAATTGGCACTCTTCACAAGTGACCAGAACAGGATCTTTTTGCTTTATTGAAACAAAAAAGGAAACCCTGACGTAGCATTGATGAACAGCCCATTACTATTATGATTTAATTATTTTTAAATTGTTGGTATTGAAACTAAAACAGAAAATATTTTGCCCTATTTTTGCAACACACCTGATCAATGCAAACAAACTCTGTCAGATCAGGTTAGTGCTTAAGTGCCACAGGAGTAAAATCTAATGACGTATGTTCTAAGAAAAAAATTAGATAACATATTTTATATGTCTATAGTTGATGCAGAAATACATTAAATGAATGTCAGCTATCCACCTTTCGCAGGCAAAAGTTTAAAATACAAACCCTGTTAAATAAAACCCATTTCACCAGCTCAGTTCCTACAATGTTACCCTCACACCCAACAAATCAACTCAAATGTGCTCCACTGGACATGTTCCTGTCCAACCTGCTCTAGGTGAACCTGCTTTTGGTAGAGGAGTTGGACTAGCTGATCTCTGAAGGTCCCTTCCAACCCCTACCATTCTGTGAGTCACATCAGAGAGGCAGAAGTTTCTTGCTCCCTTGTGCCCAGACCTCCTTGAGAGATGCTGTCCCTGGTGCAGAGGTGCTCACACCAGCACCCACCTTGGGCACTCACCTTCAGAGATCTCTGCCCAGGCACACACCGTGGCCCTTTGCAGGCACCTGTGACATCCTGCTCCCACACCTGCTCCCACCTGCACTATCCTAGGTATGCAGAACGCCAAGGAAGATGGGCGCAGGTAACAGCGTGAGCAACACAGCTGGAAAAAGATCTGGCTAGTACAAGGCATCTGATTTCTCCTCTCCTGCACAACGTGGTCCTAGCCACAAGGACCCTCTCTAGGGCGCTGCCTGTGCTTTGAGGAAGCTCCCTCCAAAAGTTTGAGGTAGGCTTGTAAATTCCCAGTAAAAAGCATGATGCCTTTGAAGGCTCACCTTCCTGACAAGCCTTCAGGTAAAGTTTTTTATTCCACACCCAAAGAGATCACGGAACAGTTTAGGTTCGAAGGGACCTAGTTCCAACCCCCCTGCCATGGGCAGGGACACCTCCAACCAGACCAGGTTACTCACAGCCCCATCCAACCTGGCCCTGAGCAATTCCAGGGATGGGGCATCCACAGCTTCTCTGGGCAACCTGTTCCAGTGCCTCACCACCCTCACAGTAAAGAATTTCTTCCCAATAGCTCGTCTAAGTCTCCCGATGACAAAATGAATTCTGTGGTTTTGTACTCTCTAAACAAAAAGGTTTGTACACGGCTCAAATCACAGTCTTCTAAGACTTCTGTGGCCAGCTTCGGTGGCCGTGGTGGCCGGGCTGCCCTCTGAGCCCTTTCCAGCTCTCGCCGTTCCCGGAGCAGCAGCACCGGCTCCTCCGGAGGCGGCCGGTCCCTCCGGGCTCTGCCGGTCCTGCTACACCCGCACACACACCGCCCACGGCGGGGCGGGGGCCGCGGTGCCGGGAAGAGGGCGGTTCCGCTCCCACGCCAAGATTTCGTCGCCGGGACTTGCACAAGTGTCCACAACCGACGGGGAAGGATCCAGTTTCCCAGCACTCATACAGCCTTCGGGGAAAAAAAAAAAAAACAACCCCCCAAACCCGCGTGGGCGGCGGGATCCGGGCCCCCGGCGCCGGAGCATTCCGCCGCCGCCCCCAGCCAAGACCCAAAGTGGGGCGGGCGGGCGCCAGCCCTGTCCCCAGCTTAGCCCCCCACGGTAGCGGTGCCGCCCCGCGGAGCCGCCGCCGGTGGCCGCCGGTCTCCCGGGGCAGCGCCGCCCCGGAGAGCGAAGCCGGCGGCCTCTAGCGACCCGTGCTGCCGCTGCCGGAGGATCCCCCGCCCGGGCCTCCCCGCCGAGCCCGGTGCGGACTCACCGCAGAGCAGGAGGCAGCTGGAGAAGGCGCACCGGAGGGCGGCGGCCATGGCGGCTCCCGGTGTGGGCCTCCCTCAGTAGCGGAGGAGCCGGCGGCGCCGCGCCATGGCACCGGGCGCTGCTCTCCCGGGGCCGCCCCGAAACCCTTCCGCCTTCCCGCGGCGGGGCGGGGCGCGACGGGGTGCGGGCACGGCGGCCGCCCGAGGCTGCGGGGCTTCCCCACTCCGGAGCCGGGGCTGAGCATCACTGGCGGCGGCGGTGGGCTCGCTCCGGGCTTTGCGAAGTCTCCCCCGTTCGCCAGGGTGGCGTTCGCCCACCACGGGAAAGGTTCACCTTCCCCGCCGGTTTGGAAAGCAGTTCAGCCGTGCTGTGCTTTAAAACATACTGGCGATGCCCGGCTGCTGGGGTACTCCTAAGCTCTAAAGAGCATCTTCAGCATCCCGTCTGGCACCTGGGAAGACAGGAGGTCAGCATAAAGAGGATAAATAACTAACTCATGAGCAGACATCGGATGATCCATGGTGTCAAACCCGCTCTTGAGCGCGATTCCCGCTGCAGGCGATAGGAACGTTACCCAAGGAGAGGTTTATCTCCTGCCATTACTTCTACCAGAACATTCAGCGTCCCTCATCAAAACCAGCATAAACTTGGAGAAGGGAGCAGTTTTCATTATTCACAGAGTAAAAATGGTCCTTTCTCAAAGCTATTACTGTTGCCAGCTGAAGATACCAGTTCTTTGTGGGGGTTTAATACATTTGTTGCTGCCCCATTTATCACCTCCTGTTATTAAACGAGGCTACAAGGCAGGTTTGGCTTTCCCTGGGACGGGCACGGTCCCAGCACCTTCACTTTCGTGTGAGCGATGCCCCTGGCTTCTGCCACGGCAGAGGTGTGCGTGCTGTGGCCGCCGTACCAACAACAGAGCAGCACAGGGTCACCAGGAGAGGAAGTGTCACCCACCAATTCTATGTGATGCATAAATCTGCAGATAACTAACTTGTCAAGATCCCAGCTGTCAGGTACTGGCACCTACTTAGCTCTTAACAGCACTGTGGCAGCAGAATATATTCCAGCACCTCAGAAACGACTCTCAGCTATCCCGACCGAAAGAATGACTGCCACCCACAGCAGCCAGAAACTATTTGTGGGCAGAAAAGCACCTAAGCGGATCAATACAAGGGTGAAAAAGGTTGTTTTTGCAGCTAGGTGATACCCAAAAGCCTTCCCATAAAGACTATAAATTCTTAGCAGGCTAACTCACGTAGCTTTTTAAAGGAGCCACAGTAAAAATTCAGAATGGGATATGAAAAAAATTGCCTTTATGAAGCAGAAATGTTAAGGTATAACTGTACACTTTGAAATGTCATACAAAGATTTTTAAAAAGTGTAGTATTCAATAATTGCACAAAATTATATATAAAAAAGTAAAAAAAGATATACATAATGTCTTGATTCACAGTAAGGGAAACTCTTTTCTCAGTCGAATATTGTTATCTCTGCACCCATTAATTCCCTTTATCAGCTTTCTCTGAAAATGTAGAAATCAATTCACTGACTTTCAATCCATCCAGCAAAACAGGTCTCAGGGTAATCCATCAACAGAGCTAAAGAATAATAGCAGAGTCCTTTCAAATTAAAAAAGTGGTCTGGTTGACAGACCAGTCACTCACAACTCCCTCTACTGCAATCCAACTTCTCACTTGAGTTTAAGTTACTTTGTAACAACTAATAGGTATAATTTACTGTCAAACTGCAAAATGAAGTAACTACTCTTTCTGCTGCATCTGAACTGTCATTTTTGTTTCTCTGTGGATAATCCAACCTGAATCATACCTGGAGAGATCTGAGAAATATTTGTTAAAAATGAGTGTTGCATATTTTCAGTGTTCAGGTATATATTCACAGAATGTTAAAAAAATAAAAAGACAAGATAAGTACGTTGAGTCCAGAAATAAAGTTGGACAATATAAATTTGTACGTTATAAAATAATAGTGGTCCTCATTTATTCATCTTCTTATGTATTCAGTTTGTTGGTCCATATCTGAATCTGATGAGTTACTTTCATCAGAAGAATGAGAGGAAATTTGCCATTCCTGAGAGCTGTTACGACAGAGTGGTTTCTGCACACTTTCGGTGCCATCCAGGGGCTTTGCTCCAAAAGCATGAGTACACTGCCACTCAACTGCATCTTCTCGGGAAGAAAGTAGTGCTGCAGAACCATCCACGTTCTCTTCAGAGGCTCCCAACTGCACAGTTTTTAAGTTAATGGTAAAGCAAGCACTGCTCGTTCGCCTAGAAGAATAGTTGCAGTTTACCTCAGAGAAAGGATTAAGTAACTCACTACTTGTGTCTTTGTCTTCTTCAATGTCCATCTCGTGCTCTTCAAAATCTTCTGGGTCAATGTCTGGATGTTCACTTGCCTGGCTGCTGCTGCTGCTGTCACCTGTACTATTTGTAGAGTACTGCACGAATGTATGTGGCGTACCAGAGGAATGAGGTACTCTACTTATGATATCACGCCTCGTGTAGTCATGATTACTTATGGCATCGCTGTCACTGTCATCGCTGTCATCTTCATCACTGACACCACCACTGGAATCCTTTGCCTTTTTTTTAACCTCTTTGTAAATAACCTCTACAGAGGCTATCTCTTCAGATTTCAGACTCCAAGATGAATAGGCTAACTCCCCGATGAATATCTGAAAGAGCAAAGTGAATAATAAAAAAAACAGATCAGTGAGATTTGTGCACACGCAGAGAAAAAGATGAAAAAAAATAACCCCAATCATAAGGTTGTCAGTCAAATGATTCCTTCTATGCCACATTTTTGGCTTTTTCTGCAGAATTCAGGGCATCAAGGACTGCTCCCTCTTTTCCATTCCTGTAAACATGACAGCCTTCACTGCAAATCAAGGCACACATCATTGGACGGCCTCAAAGAAATGACACTAGTGCCAAGCAGCATCAGGTACGAAATGCCTTAATTCTAATTTTTAAGATACCTTTCTGAGGTCAGCCTTGCAACTCTCTTATTAGCTCCTGTAGTTACTATGCAAAAGACAAGCCTTACATGGAAGATCATATTTCATGCCCTTTAGAAATGTACAATTTGAAGTGATGAACTATATAACATTCCAAGTTCCATTTTCTCAGTTTAACTCTGAGATCCTTCTGAGGATTACTGAATATTCAAAGCATTGGGAGGAAATGTTGACAACCAAAAAAAAATTAACCCTTAATATTGCTTGGCAAAGTCATGTTCAGCAGTCCTAGAGACATGAAGGTAATGACACAGCAAAGGACATAAACATGAGGAAAAAAGTCTTAGAAAATTTGATACCACTCTGCTCTGGATAAGTTTATAAAAAATGGAAAACATTTATGCTGAAAACCACCATATAATTAAATGTAAAAGAAGTCAGACTATTAAAAAAACCCAAACAAACAAACAAAAAACAAAACCAAGGGAAGATGGACAGAAACAAGTCTCAGGAATCTCGTTATTTTTGTTTGAAATTTAGTGGTAATTCAGTTCCTTCTATTAAAATAAAAAATTAGCTGACTTGGGACTGGCTTCCTCAACTGCTAAAATATTACACTTGCTCACAGAAAAAGTCAAAGATTATTTTATTCAAAATAGGGGAACAATTTGAGTGATGTATTACCATTACCTTTCTTTCATCCTAAGTACTCTACCTTTATCATGGGAGACGATTCTCCCCCTCTACTCCACTCTCATGAGACCCCACCTGGAGTACTGCATCCAGCTCTGGGTCCCCCAACATAAGAAGGACACGGACCTGTTGGAATGAGTCCAGAGGAGGGCCAAGGAGATGACAAGGGGGCTGGAGTACCAGCCTGAGAGAACTGGGGTTGTTCAGCCTGGAGAAGAGAAGGCTCCAGGGGGACTTATAGCCCCTTCCAGTATTTAAATGGGGCCTAAAGGAAAGATGGGAAGGGACTCTTCATCAGGGAGCATAGTGATAGGATGAGGGGTAACAGTTTTAAACTGAAAGAAGGTAGATATAGATGAGGTATTAGGAAGAAATTCTTTCCCGTGAGGATTGTGAGACACTGGAACAAGTTGCCCAGAGAAGCTGTGGATGCCCCAGCCCTGGAGGTGTTCAAGGCCAGGCTGAATGGGGCTTTGAGTAATCTGGTCTAGTGGGAGGTGTCCCTCTAGTGGGGGGATGGGACTGGATGGTCTTCCAACCCAAACCACTCTGTGATTCCACATGTGACTACTGAGAATACTTTAGCATTTGGAAGGTGATGTAGGTACTGTTTTGCCTTGTGAACCCGCCCATCCACCCGCCCACTCCCACTCCAAGTATGTTTTCTTCCAGAGCTACATTGTTTCTTTTTTTTTTTCCTTTGCTTTTTGTTTTCGTCCAACTCCATTATTCAGGTAGATTATGACAGTCTGGTCCCCAAGTTAGTTTCTACGATACTATGCCAGGTCTAGACTCTGGCAGATATTACTTCCATATAGATATCCTTTTTTTTCTCCTAATAAGTGTTCTACTATCAGGAATCCTTTTCACTAATGCCTGTTTATAACAGAATGCAATAGTAAGTCATGATTGCTACTGGAGAAGACTGACAGACATCAAGCTACCCAGAGAAGTGATCCTGAACTTGCTAGTAACAGTTCCGGAACTAAAAACTAGGGAACTTTTTTGGCAAGGACATATCCGCACATATCTGCATCCCAATCTATGGTATGAGACACATGTGAAACTGGGAGGTTGGGGACCTGCAAAATATATCTGACTTCAGTGAATAAGATATTTTTCCTTTGCCTGAGAAGCTACCATTGATGTTACAAAGCAGACTCAGGTTTCTTGAGAAACAACATGCTTTAAAGACTGCTTCCTCAAAGCAGCGTCTCATCTCTACGAAGGTCTTTGATGGTCTGTCCTTCCGTCTCCTTGTTGAGGTGAATTGAAAGTAAGTTCTTATTTCTTGTGTGTGAGATCATTTCCAACAACCATTCAGATCTTGCTCTTACCAGGTTGCTGAACTGTCACTTTTAGTATTTCCAATGTGCTGTCCTTGACTCCTTTTGCGGACAATAACCATGAAGCACAACTTTAGAAAAAGAAAATCTTAGAGCACTAACATGACTCTTTTCTTCCCCAGGTGTGCCTAAATAACTGGCCTGCCTTTTGGGGACAATGAGACCAAAACTCCCAACTAGACCATTTTTATGCATCACTACAGGAACAATATGCCCATACCGAACAGGGTCTTAAAGCTACCCTTTGTCTTTTCAGCTTGCTCTCCTATGGAAAGATGACAAAGAAAAGACCTCGAAGGCAAGTTTAAAATACTTGCTTTCAGTTGTAGAATCTCTCAAAATGCCTTTAAACTCCAGCAACAAGGGACCTGGCTAAACAACCTTTGAATCTTCAGGGAATGCTGATTTTTAGTTTAATAAATGGGAAAAAAAAAGAAATATAGACGTAATTGATTTTGTTCTTAGAGAAAACTACAATACTTCAGGGTGAAATAATGGAGGCAAAATGTGCCAGAAACTCATTTGCTAAGGAGCAATGGATACACATTGCTCCCGAATGTTTTAAGAGCAGTCTTCTTGGTGGAGAACAGGTTTTCTCCCTATGCACTCCACCTAAGAACGGGAGCAGGTGTTTTGTTTTGGAGTTATTGCCCTGGCTCAGATAGTAAAATAAATTTGTCTGCTACAGGAAGGATTTACATGTAAGGTAATTTTCAAAGGGAAAGGAGCTAGTTGTCCTGTGCTGGGTGCTCTGCTGGAGGACCTAGCCTGCTTTTGTGTATCATAAAGAGTTCATTTAAAGATATTTTATGGGTGGTTTCCCCTTCACTACTGCCTGGCTCCACTAACTTCACAGAATCCTAGAACAGCCCAGGCTAGAAGGGACCTCAAAAGATCATCTGGTCCAACCTTTCATGGGAGGAGAAGCCTAGATGACATTATCTACCACCATGTCCAATCATGTATTGAAAACCTCCAGTGATGGGGACTCTACCACATCCTTGGTGAGGTTGTTCCAGTGACTGATTGTTCTCACTGTAAAAAAATTCTTATATTGACATCAAACCTCTATTGGTGCAACTTGTAGCCATTGTCCCTTGTCTTGAAAGCCTCTGCCCTGTTTGTAGACTCTCTTTAAGTACTGAAATACTGTAATGAGGTACCCCCGAGCCATCTCTTCACCAGGGAGAAAAGACTTAACTCCTTCAGTCTTTCCTCACAGGGCAGGTTCTCCAGCCCTTTGATCATCTTTGTGGCCCTCCTCTAGACCCTCTCCAGTCTGCCTGCACCGTCCTTGTGCTGTGAGGTCCAGAACTGGACACAGAACTCCAGGTGTGGCCTCACAAGTCCTGAGTAGGGTGGCATAATTATGTCTCTGTTAGTAACTTGTCACAGAAGTAGCAAGAAATGATTTTGAAAAAGACCGAGTATTTGCTCTGCAGAACACACAAGATTTAGTAGCCTATAGACTATCTTTGACATAGGTAAACTGCAAATTAAAACATTACATATACTTAAATAACTTGTGCCTAATACACAGGATTAGAAATTTCAGATGGCAAACTTTGTTCTCCCAACCAGAAAGTTTTAATGTGAGAATTACTACATACCAAAGTATGTGGAAGTGAGTTTTTTTGAAGAATATAACCTCCCGCGTGCATACACTTCAGGGCGCTAGCTAAGATCAGTGAAAAACATACAGCGCCTGCAACTGCAGCTGTATAATAATCTGCAAGGGAAAAAAACCCAAACAAATAAACATACATGAATGAAGCTTCCAATGACCACATTTCATATTACACATTCAGAATAGCTATTTAGAATAACAGAATAATTTTGGTTAGAAGGGACCTCTGGAGGTCAAAACAAGATCAAATCCCAAATTAGGTTCAGGAATTAAAAAAGAAATTACACCATCTTTGATAACCACTTATGCAGTTACTGGAGATTTGTATGGCTCACAGGATAAATAAAATATTTGTAGCCCCAAAGTGTTTTGTTTTTTTTTTCTAAAAGGTTTTTAGATTTCATTTATAAATCCCCACAACATTTATCACTCGGAAGGTATTTTCTTCTCTCATTATTTTTAGGATTAATTGACTTGGAAATCTTCCTATGCAAAAAGAAAACACACATAATCAACGCAGAAAATCCTACCCTATACCATATCACAGTTACCTTGTTGAGCTTCAGAGCCTGTAGTTACACATTTCCAGGCTGATGGGATGGATTTTCTGTTTGAAGATGCAGCAACCACAACAGACACACAGTAATTTCTATTTGGATACAATTCTTCAATGACAGTACTAAAAATTTCTTTAGCGACTTTATTCTGTAGCCCCTGCTTTGAAAGACAATGTTATAAAGTCAGCTACTTCCCTAAAAAGAGCTCCCCAGCGACTGATAAAACATTATGGCTACTTCAGAGAAATGCAAAAACTGACACAGTAACTCAGCTGTTTACCTAGACAACTGTTTCATCTCTCGTTCTAGCTGTTGTCAAGATGCCTCCCTCACGCCTGTTTGCGAAATATTGTATTACCAAAGATAAACTACCTTCTGTCTCCAACTGTTGGTCACTACATGCCCCATTGGAGTAGCCTCACATAGATGCTACAGATTTGAATCAACAAGTGATATTCTGATCCAGAAATTAGGGGAAAAATATCCATGGCCAAGTTGTGGTCCTTCTTCTGTGACTCATGGCAGAATGAATTAGATTAAATTCGCAACAGGTACCTGTCTGACCCGCTGTTCAAAACTTCCAGTACAGGCAATCCACGCTTTTGTTTGGCAACTTATTTCAGTGCTCTGCCAGCTCAGGTACTAATGTCTCTCTTGATGTTTAACCTAAAGTCTGCACAACTGCCAATTTCACTTCACTGGTTTTAGTCACAGTGAAGGGTTTATTTCCTCTTTTCCTGTAGTAAATGTTTACATATTCAGAGACTCTGGCCTCTTACTGTGCTTTGCTTGCTTACACTAAGCAGTCCCCTATTATACCAGCATTTCCTCACAATTCATGTGTCAGGATCCCACACAGTCCTCACTGTTCTTCCTGGATCCTGCTCAACCAGTCCATGCCTTTTCTGAACCCCAGACTGGTGAGGCGTAGGTGGGCTTTACAAATACTGAGTACGTAAAAATATGGGTTTTTTTAAATAACTCAGCAACACGTGAATCATGTTTAGTTTCAATATTATAGAATGCTCTCATCCATTCTGGCAATAATGTTGCCTGTGTAGCTGTTACCACTCAACTTATTACACAGACAATTATTCTTGAGTGTTATGTCTTACATTGGTCCTTATTGAATTATCTCCTATTATGTTAAGATTATTTCTCCATTTTGGTCCATTTTAAGTTCTAAGAATTCCGATCTACCTCTCTATTTCAACATGCAACACCCCCCGCCATTAGAAAGTACCAGACCTAGAATAGTCTGTTTCAGAAACTAACTGGATACATTTTTCCAGTTTACTGAACTGCTTTCTGAACATATTTTCCCATCAGCTACTCATAAAGCTGACAGTAGTTTCTGCTAAACTGTCTTTCCCTTTGTCTTCCCAGAGAATAATTACTTGAGCCAGTGCCCTGTGCTTTATTTCAAGTAAGGATACAGGACAACTAGTATTCCTCTTCTAGGTCTGCTATTCTGGAGTAAATGGAAGCCAAGATTATGTTGGTTATTCTCTTTGTTTTCTTCTAAGCATCTTCTATTGACACATTTGCTTCTGTGAATCTGCTAAACACCAGAGCCATTCTATGCTTTCTGTATTTCTCCTCTAACACACCAATAAAACAAAAAGTTCTTTACCTTATGCTCTTCATCGAGTGTTTTCAGTGTTATAATATAATCAAGCTCTTTATATATATCAATTAAAGAACATAGCTTTTCATTTTTTCTTAAGTGACAGGCCGGCAACTTTATGGTGACATTTATGCAGTTTAGACAGGAACTGATATTAACTTCTGGTGGTCCCAGGAACGCTATTGAAAAGAAAGAGGAAAAAAAAAAAAACTGAAGGAAAAAATATACACTTTGTATTCAGTACCAATTCTATTCCCGCGATGGATATATAGCTGACTGATCCAATGCCAGAATGTATCACTGTTGTAAATCTACAAGGCCCTGTAACATTTAAGTTCCATGGTCAAATGATCTTTTCCCATGACTAGATTTTAAAAACAGAAGGCAGTGCAAGGGAGGGAAGAAGCAGAAAGGTCACAGAGGCATTGCTTCAGCTCCACAGAGATGTGACCTTTTTATCTGAGAGGAGAGCTGAGGTTAATGTATATGAAAAGCTGATTACTTTTTTGTTCATCATCATCTTCTAGTCACTCCCTGTAGAAATGCAGTGGTGTGTAGCCCTGCACATATTCATTCTGGTTGCAAGGATGGCTATAGGTCTAAACTTGACAGCGGAGCTCTGAAGGCTAAAAACTCTACTGACAATTTAGGGAAACATTTACACTTCTCTGAGACTTCTATTTGGTTCAAAGTAATCTCTCAGGTTCAGGTGCTCAGATCATGCATGCGTTTGAAGAGCCATGCACACTAATTGTCTCCTCTCTCCAAAATCTACACATCCATCAAGGTCAGAGGAACATCCGTAGTGAATCAAGCCTAAGATCTTCTTTTCTCCAACATGGGAAAGAAGTAGGAATGTTGGAAAATAGTGTAAAAACAAACTATCTCCATAACCTTTCATGTCTGTGGTTGTGGGGCGAAAACCCATGAAAACTTAAGAGTTTGCATTTTGTCTTTTCCAGAAGCACGTGCATTTTGATCAAGGTGGAGACTGGTTTGCCAACCTCTGCAAAATTTAAAAAAAGCAATATACATTTGCTAACTACTTCTGTTCCTGGAACAGGGTAGAAAGCAAAAAAAAAAAAAAAAAAGTTTAATACTTAGAACAAATGCGAGTTTTCACCTACTCTCAAAGAGGAGTGCATGTCCTAGTCAAGTGGTTGCACACTTACTCCTTTCTCATCTTTTAAGTTATAAATAAACATTAGCTTAAAGCTGGTTACAGTCAAGTGCAGTTGTTCTCCTGTCTCTTTGTTATGAAGCCTTTCTGTCTTTAGTCAAATCCATCTGTCAAGAGGAGCGAGATTCCATGATAGGTATTTGAAGGTAGATATCAACTACACCTGGTAGGGAAATGTCTCAGAATATTGATTCCTTCCTATTCAGGCACTGTAAACCAAGAAAAAACTACAGGGTTCATCTAAGTCCCGTGCCCTGGGAAACACGACTTCATTCAAGTTTGGATGTTTTGCTAATAGTTCTCTAGTTCAATTTCAACTTACAAGTTGCCAGTGATGGAAAATAAGTCAGAGCATCTGACAGTTTTTTCCAGTGGCCAGTTCAAAATATGCCTCTTGTTGCTTGATAAAATTTATCCAGTTGGGGCATGCTGTTATACTTTGTTTACAAGACTGAAGAAGCCTGCCATCGTTATTAACTAGTGGTAAATGCAGTTTCTGATCCTTCTCTTTATTAAGCTAACTGTGGAAAGACTGAAGGCCTCCACCTCAGAGGGATGTTCTGAAATTCTTCAGTTATCCTTGTGGTTATTCTCCCCATCCCCCCCAATTTTCCATAATTTCTAAGACCACAAATGGACAGAGCAACAGCTACCTCTGTGCTGAATTCAGAGGAAACATGACCTGTATCTCCTTCACAGTTCTCCAATTGTTCCTCAATTTCTGTTTCTGTTACTTCAAAACTGAATACTAAGCACAACTAAGGGTGAAGCCACCTCTGGCCCTAGAAGGTGTCACAGCTAATAAGCATCTTTTTTCAGCAAGGAAAGGGAAAGGAGCGGGTTGATGATCAAACAAGTATATCTCTTCACTTACACCTAGTGCAGACACGGTATTTCTTTAACTTTTTAAAAACAATGTGCTTTTTTAAAGTTATGTATCCTATTTTAAAGTTATGTATCCTATGCACTTAAGAGATTTTTACTCTGTGCTGGTCAACGCTTGACACAAGGCTATCTCCTCTATATTTATGTATATATATATATTTTATTTCAAAAAAACTACTAAAATGAGCAAGTGCAGACAGACAACTTACTGTCAGTAAGTGGCTCAAAATCAAGTACAGAAGAATTGAATACTTCGGTTCCTATGAAGCTCTGAACCAATGCTAAATACTGAGCATGAGTATCTTCAAAATCATCTGTCAGATTACAGGAGAGTTGTGTAATGTTTGAACATTGTTTAGCAGCCATCCAGTTCCTGTAAATCAAGACGAGTTAAAAAAAGATCAAGATTATCTATCCAGATTCTCTGTTATAAGAAAGCATTGGGGTGAGGGAGTGGGAGAATTTCTGAGGGGAAAAACAGATAAACAAACAAGAAAACCCCAGCCTTAGTATTTTGAGTTGATAAACATTAAAAGTAAAATTTCTGTCTTATAAGACTTGCCTGCGATCACTGTACAGTACACGATAGTATGTTAGCACAGTTGGATCACTTTTTGCCTGCCAAGACAAAATGTGCTGAAAATTCTGAGATTCCATTTGTAGGTTGAGAGGTGGCTCTCCCAGAACTCTTTCTAGAAAAGGAAAAAAAATCCACAAAAACAAACAACCCACCAATATGAATGGTAAATATGAGATTGCAACAATTCTAATCAATAAACTGAATTAGAGCAGTCCAATATTTTCCCCAAAATAATGCAATAATAGAACAGAGTTCAGCACAATAGAAACAACTATGGAAAGGACTGTCCTCCTGGACTGTATTTCTATTAAGCTCTTTCTTCAAAAAAACATGAAGTTCTAAAATGATGCTGTATTAGGAAAAGCATTTGAAAGACAATAAAAACGCTTACCAGGCAGGCTGCAACAAGCTATACACAGAATGCTGAGGTACACTGGAAAATGAAACTATGTATTAATACATTTGTATGTTTACAATATCTGATTATTAGCTTACTATTGGTAATAATTATTTGCAACAATTAGAGACAATACTCAGTATTCCCTCAGTGCAAGGGCTTCTTTCTTTCCCATCTTCCTACTGCTTTCCTCTACCCTGCCCTCCTTCCCCAGAGTGCAGGATGTCCCCTTCCAACGTCTGTCATTAATTCTAAGGCTCCTAGGAGCTAGTTCTTGGTAACACTGTGGTTCAGGCTTATGCTGATCCCTGCCAGATGAGCTTTAAGATGCAGTGTGAATAAACATACTTAAGGTATTCTGATCAAATATTCTCTTAGAGGATTCTGACTATATTTCACTCTGTTTATTAAACACAGTTTTAAGTGCCAACAAGAATCTTAAAACTGGTCTAGGAAAAGATACTATTACTGCTTGATGAACATAATTCAATCATTTTCACAGGTGTCCTTTGCTAAACGTGGGGGGTCCTCAAGGCTGTAGTTTTAACAGCTTTGGTATATTACTCACTGTCTTCACTCAGCAAACTCCTGTAACTCCCTACTTCAGGCTTTATTTCGTAACTCCCTCTCTATTTTGTGTCCTGGGAAACTCTATAGCATTCTATTCTCTGTCTGCAAAAGAAAAGAAAAAAAACTCATCAACAAAAGCTGCAACACTTCTTCTCTGGCCACATTCAACCTGTCAGTCAGGTCTACTGCCTGGATAATCTCTTGAACCCAGCCTCCTTGCAATTCCTGACATTAGAGAAGTCCCCACATCTTCTTATATAACCTCCCTAAGAGACTGTTCATTCATCCAGATTCTCACTGTATCCAGAATTCTCTTCCTTGACCAACCCAGCCTTGCATTATCCGTATCTTTTCAGCATGGCGCTTCAAGACATTCTTGAAATTATTGTTCTGACACTGCTAATTTTTTTCTCAAAATTTAGCTCCCTTCTGCTTTCTGAGTGCAAATACAAACTTCCTGTCCTCATTTTGAAAGAGTTTGTGGCCTGTCCTCTTACTAATAAGATGCTGACTCCCATACTCAGTTTGCCAAAGAAGTTATTAGTTTAATTTCAAACATGCATGCTTTTTCTCATGCTTTAGATGAACTCCCTGGAAATATTTGCAAAATTACTTTTATTTTCCCTAAAACTCTTCTCCACGAACTCTCTTTTGTCTTGACATCTAAACCCTCTACCCAAAAATATGACAATACCCAAAACACCAGTGGCCTTGATACCTCTGTTGAACTGTGCTGATTAACACTGCCTTAACATGTTACCTTATTCTCCTTATCTCACTTAGCATGGTAGTTTCTGTAGCATGAGCAACGCCTTTGACTTCATATTTGTACAGCAACTAACACAGTAGCACTCTGGTCCACAACTGAGGTTTTCAGGTGCCACACTATGACAAATAGCATAACAGAACTACTTGATGTGTCAACAAGATGCGCCCCAGTAAGAACAATCATGAAAAGAGAAAAGAATTCTGGGGCATACCTTATAAAAATTAAAACCATTTTAATGGAGATCTACAAACAATGTAGACAGGACTATCACAGAGTGGCTGTGGCTGGAAGGGACCTTTGGAGGTCATCTGGCCAACCCCCCAACTATGTCACCCATAGTACCAGAATACATATTCCTGACAAATTAGAGGGGATTCGGAATAGAAGTGGGTCAGTGGGAACTGTCCTGTCCCAGACACACTGGGAAAATTTCCTAATGGATTAAATTCAGTTATTTTATGAACCTTGTCTACTTTTGCAGAGATACTGGAAGAGGAAAGGAAAGATTTCCTACTCAATTAAAGAGAAATCTCCACAGAATCTTTATGGCTGGCAGAGAGTTGCCTTAAAAACTGCCGTTTAATTAGCAGTGCACACAGAAGCACATGCAAGCGCACTTGGGCACCTAAGTTTGTTGAAATCATTTGGGATGGATACTTATTCAAGTCTCTTATAAATCTGGCTCTTTGGACACCTGTCTCACAAATATTAAACTATGCTCCCAGCATCCCTTCTGATATCTGTTGCAAAGATATTAAGCGGCTCACTTGAGTTGCACAATCAGCAAATTTGTTTCCGCAAGACAGAAAACTCATCTCTCTCAAGCTTCATTTTGGCATTCAAACTACAGACATCCTCTCTGGTATGTCTTCCTTCTGCACTTGTTCTTCTACATTATTACTGAATAATAAACATCTCCTTAGAGAAGTGCAGCTAAAAGCAGAACAATTGATTTCTTGCCATGTAGTAACAGATCACCTATCTAGAAACAAAATCCAGTGGATATGAATAACACAGCAATACTTTAACAGTTATTACTCTTTACCTGAACACAAGCTCAGATTCATAATCATTTGTGGCAGGAATTCTCCCTTCTCTCAACAGGCACACAGCTTTAGCAAATTAAGGCTGTTCCCATTATAGAAACACATAGTGCCAGGGTACCGACTTGAGTAATGACACACTTCCTTGGAGCAAGCACATTGAATTATGAGATGCAAGTAGTCTTCCGCCATTCTCTGTTATGCTGCCAGCTCATGTGTGTCAGCTCTCTTGCTGATGTATTTCCTGTTGACAAAAACGTTTTTCTATTCTGTCCATATTTCTGGTTTTTAAATGCCCTTCCCCTGTCAAAATCGAACCCTGTTCATCTAGAGTTCAAACTGCCTCAGAACTTTGTATCAACAAACATGTTTAGCAAAGATAGCTGGAGAGTTGCAAAATTCTGTCAGTTGCACTCTTGTATAAGAGACACAGAAAAGAAAATAAAACAACAATCTTAGACCAAATAAGTGGGAAACTTTAGACTGGAGAAATAAAGATGGTCTGTAAACTGAATGGGGAATCTTCTTTACCATCTGATCCTTTTTACAGAATTTAATAATCCTGTCAAACAGTTTCCCCACTACAACTGCAGCTCAGTGAACAAAAACTGTTGTTGTGCCTGCCGATCCCAAAAATAAGGAGTCCTGAAAAAAATTAGGACAAGAAATGAAAAACAACACATCCAACTAAGAGTTCACTGGATGCTTAGAGAGGCAGAATACAGAACACTGTTTCAAAGCATTTCTTCCTTATAGGATAATCATGGTTTTATGTATAGAATGGAGTATGTAGAATATAATACACTATATTCTTGATTCTGTGAATTATTCCAGGGAGAGCTCTGCAAGATGATGGTGACTTACTTCAGTAACTCAGAAGGAGCATTAGTGAGAAACTAGCAGTACTACTCCTCTTACAATATAAAGGCACAAGCAACTTACCAAGTTGATAAAAATACATTGGTCCACCCATCAGCATTTCCAGAGTGATTAAGAAATATAACCTACTGACTGCAAAATAAACATTTTGCTTCTGTACCTGAAAATACATTAAAAACAATCACATTCAGCAAATTATTTTAGTAAATTACTTGCAGGTAAAATAAGGTCTATTTACAAAGTTATTTTAACCTCTTCAATGTTTGGGGGGAGGCATTGGTCTTGAAACTGTTACTGCTATTGGCGGGGGAGAAAGGGAGGCAAAGATCCTCAGGTTATCCTCAGGCAATTTTATGACATTAGCACTTTCCTTTTTTTAAATGGAAAGGGCTCTTACCATTTGAAATAAATCCAGTAAGCATTGTATGATTATTTGCATTAATTATGCATGAAGAAAGCATCTGAAAATTTTATGCCACTAACTCCAACTTATTAAATACAATGAAAATAAACATTGCTTGGCTTTGTTTGAAATATTACAAGAACTCATCATTGTTTTAAGAAATATTTCCAGAAAGAGAGTAGATCAAGATGAAAGTTAGAAAAAAAACCTAGTTATAAAATTATTAATTATAAGGAAGTGATGACGTTTGTTACAACTTTTTAATACCTAAAATATATTAAAATATTCCCTCTCCTCAATGTAATTATTTTACTCTACTTATTATCCTCATAGCATTAAAATTTGCAGGATCTGATTTTGAATAACAGGCAAAGTACTAAGGAATAACTGTGAATCTATAGATGGCTGGGCAAGGGTATAACTATTTCCAGAGAATCTTCTCCCCCAGCTTTAATATTAATATATTATTTCTAAATTTAAAAATATTTTTAAACACAACACAAGTTAGTTTCTCTGCAAAACAAAACAGTTGAAAATTAAAAACCATGACAAAGCATACTATGGTCAAACTTGACACAGCATGTTAAAATCAGATGAATTTAAAAACCTTCATCTGAGATGTAAATCTTCCTCCGCTCAAAGTTTTAGCATAATTATAGAAGTCACTGGATAAACACTGAGAACCTGTATCTATGCAACTGATAATCATAATTCCACAGACAAAGAGAACATTCTTTTCATTTCAGTTTGGTTTATTTTATTAACTCATTCAAGCATGAGGAATATTTAGGAGATATAAAATAGCAGTCTTCCTTTTTTCAATCAAAATTAAAAATTATGGCTAAGAAGATAAGATTTACTTGTGACAAAATCTTTAAGTTAATTGCTTTCTAGTTTGCTGATATCAGTGATAAAGTAACACATATCTATCATGTCCATTTAGTTTTGGCACTAGTGAATGTGACAGAAGATAAAATAATTTGACTTTCTCATTCAGATCAAGTTTACAGATTCCACAAGTAGAAAAAAAGTAATTTCTACTTCAACAAGGTTACCAGCTTTGTTCAGAAGTCACACAGAAACCTAAAGCCAAAGCATGCTACTTTCACAGTTGCTTTAAAGAACAGTTACACCTGCAGGATCTGATTTTTCCGGCTGTTCAAAATTTTCTCTTAAGGGGAAAGTTTAGAGGATCCTGAATTCACTTCGTAAAATATTTCCCTTATGTCTTATTCCTTGCCATTTATCACAAGACGTCCTCAAAGTATACATATATATATATTATGTGTATATATATATATACATATATAGTATTATGCAACAGATGTATTTGCCTACCTTTGATCCTTGTTCATGCTGTCATAAATAACAACTATCCCAGTCTTGGAATATGAAGCGACTCGTGCATGGCTCTGTACGCTGAACAGGTGTATCTTACATTATGCATATTCAAAGCCAAGTTATGCGTTTAGCACCTTAGAATATCTAAGAAAAATGTGACAAAACAGGTTTATCTCCGAGTTTGCAGGCTGTCTAAATCTGGATGTTCTCTGCAGATCTATCAATGCCAGTAAAATTCCAGGGGAACACCATTTCTGTTAGAACTCTGATTAACTTTTGTTACTCCTTCTCTTCAGAGCTTCAGGAATCCCTAGAAAACAAACATGGAAACACTACTCAGTCCAGCCCTCACTCACCTCATCAGCCTGGGTTCACAGTAACTCCCCTGGGAGCTGCCTGAAGCCCCCAGCACTACCAAAACTCAGCTTCACACTTCCACGTTGTCTTCAAAGGCAGCTCATTTTTAACTGGAGTTCAGGCTGGTTATGTATTTGCTCCCACTCAGAAATAAAAAGCAGGTTTTAAAGTTTTTAAAGTCACTGGCCTGTATTTTGGAAAAGCTCCATATCAATAGAGCAAAAACCACACCCTATTCTTTGAAACAAGCAGATGGCGTACTTATTTATAGAAATCTACTTATCTGAATATTGAGAGACATGACAGGAGATGTTTCAGGTGGAAAAATGTTCAAAAACCTACACAGGTAATATGATGTATGGACCAACTTTACTACTGAAACCATGCAAACTAGGTGATCGTACTGTGGGTTGTAACACTATGCCCGCGCACTATTTCTGGCCTTGCCGGGGGATTCTGGACAAGCGCTTTGAAGGACGTAAAATCATTTAACCTTAATACTCCAAGTCCATTCACCAGAGGCCCGTTACGCCGCCAGCAGCGCTCCGTGTGAGCCGGACGTGCCCCTAGAGGAACCAGCGTGGGACAGGCAGCGTTAAAACATACCAACAGACTCCTGGGCTGCCCTGCGCCGCTCCGGCACAGCGAGGGGAACAGGGAAACAGCGCTGGCCGCAAGCTCTGTCAGACTCTACCGTCCTGTATTTTTTCCTTCCAAAAATCCCGGCCTCGAGCTACACAACTTACCTCCATCACAACCAGCTACAACCCAGTTCGCAGACTGTCGGTGACACCGCCAAAGAAACGGCCCAAACCAGCCGAGCCGCTGCTTTTACGGGCCATTCAGCTGCTGTGAGGCCAAAACGTCCTGCGGGGGACACGGCTTTCGACCTCACTGCAACATCCCCCTCCTCTACCCCGCAACAACGCGGCCGGCAAAGAGCTGACAGAAACCAGGAACCTTTCGAGGAAATCCCGGCAGCCCCGACCACAGCTCGGGAGGCCAAACCTGGCGTCCACGGACGCCTCCCCCGGCCGATGGAGGTGGGGGGGAGGGAGGGGGAGGGGCGCACACCGAGAGGTGCCCGCCCAGTCCCTGAGGCTGTTAGGGGGCCGCCCCAGACCTCGCTCCGGCCCCTCTAACGGAGCTCCGGCAGCTCCAAGCGGCCCCCTCCGTGGACGCGCGCTCCCGCCCTCACCCCCGCACCGCGGGCGGCAACCCGCTAAGGGGAAAAAACGAGGGGACGCCGCCGACACCCTCCCAGCCCTACCTCACAACCAGCAACCTCCCCTCGCGGGCCGAGTGAAATGGCGGAGGGGGCGCTGCGGGGAGGAGCTGGCCCCGCCCCCAGCGCGCGGCCCGGCGCGTTGCCGTGCGGGGCGATGCGATGCGATGCGTTGCGGGGGGCAGCGTCCGTTAGGGCCAGTGTCCGTTAGGGCCGTTGGGCTCCGGCTTGAGCGGGAGGGGCTGCTTCGCCCGGAGGAGGGGCTGAGCCTCGCCGGCGGCCGGAGACTGCCCTGGGCGGAGCACCTTCTCCCTCCCCGCACTCACGGGAAGCGGTTTCTGCCCCTTGTTTCGCTTTCTTTTACCCGCCTCGCCCCTCCCCTCGGTCTTCGGTGGTTGTAGTCTCAGGGGGAAAGCTGATCCCCATCCTCCTTTGTGGTTTCCTTGTCCCTCGGCGTTGAAGGGGCATGGTGGTGGGTGGTGGCGTGCTGAGCGTTTCGTCAGGATGAGAGGACACGGCCTCAGGTTGTGCATGGGTAGGTTTAGATTGGATATCAGGAAAAATTTCTTCACCAAAAGGGTTGTCAAGCGCAGGAACGGGCTGCCCTGAGAAGCGGTTGAGTCGCCGTCCCCGAGGGTATTTAAAAGATGTGTAAATCTGGTGCGTAGGGACGTGGTTTAGTTGGCAGAGTTGGCAGTGTTAGGTTTGCGGTTGGACTTGATGATCTGAAGGGTCTTTTCCAACCGAAACGATGCTATGATTCTAATGGGCACCCAAATGGATGAGGTGTCCTGTCCAAGTATTTTCTGGTAGTGGAAACAGCAGTAATGTGCTGGAGCGGGTCCAGAGAAGAGCAATGAAGCTGGTGAGGGGTCTGGAGCACAAGTCTTATGAGGAGAGGCTGAGGGAGCTGGGGTTATTCAGCCTGGAGAAGAGGAGGCTGAGGGGAGACCTTATTGCTCTCTACAACTACCTGAAAGGAGGTTGTAGAGAGGTGAGGGTCGGTCTCTTCTCTCAAGTCACAGGCGACAGGACGAGAGGAAATGGCCTCAAGTTACGCCAGGGGAGGTTCAGGCTGGATATTAGGAAAAATTTTTTCACCGAAGCGTTATCAGGCACTGGAATGGGCTGCCCAGGGAGGTGGTTGAGGCACCATCCCTGGAGGTGTTCAAAAGACGGGTTGATGTAGTGCTGGGAGATAGGGTTTAGTGATGGTGTTGCTTTTTGTTTTTCTGTTTGTTGTGTGGGTGTTTATTTTCATCAAAATTAGGTTGACGGTTGGACAAGATGATCTTTAAGGTCCCTTCCAACCTAGAAGAAGATTCTGTGATTCTGTGATTAAAAATAGCCTGTATCATGTTGTATGAGGGTTCTTCATGAGAAGATCTTGGTACCTACTCGAGGCGAGTGAGGGATAAGAAACCAGGTCTGGTTAGCGGCCATGACCTGCTGCACCTGCAGCCTCACTGACTATGCCTCCTTGTCCTCCTACACCTCTGCCGGCCTCTGTTTCTACACTGACAGAGTTATGTGTCACTGTGGGCGTTGTTTAGCGGTTGGACATGAGGTTATGCTGTGTCTCCTTAAGCCGTATGAGGCAAAGCAAACCTGAGATTTCCAATCACCATCTTTTAGGCTTCTACAAACTTTCTGGTTAAATATATATATGGCTTTAATCCATGAATAGCTCAAAAGTAGTGAAGACAGTTTTTCTCCATCTTGCTTCATGAAGAAATAACCTTGGATCTCAGATGCAAACTGAAAAAGTCCGAGTTCTGACTAGAAACTCCAAAGAGGCTAAAATTCACTGTATCTATCTGCATGAGTTTGTCTTGTGAGTGAGTATTATATGTGGCACCATTATTTATGTTTCTCAATTCCAGTTCCAAACTAACTTTTTGAAGGGCAGAATGTTTACCTGGGAGCAGAGTCTGGAGTGAAAATCGGAAGGACAATCAAAATTTTAATGATATTCTGTCTTGATCAGTTCTGCCACAATAGTACTGTGCCTTTCGGCACACCTATGTCTGCTTTGTACCTCTGACACTACCTTTGCATGGCTCACTCACCTTCTACCTACCCAAACACAAAGGTTTCCTAAACTCTTAATTTTTATTTTTTTGTTGTTTCACTTACTCCAGTGCACTTTTTTTTTCCTTTAAGCTGTTTAACCTATGAGCCTATTTTTTATTAACTGCTTTTTCAGCATTATCTTTAGTGAAACCTCTTATTTCCTGCCATCTTTGCAGAAGTTCCCCAATCTCTTGTTCTTTCCTGCCTATCAGAAGAATTCAGTGGCTCTTGTGGTCTCTCAGCACTTCATGCTGAAGACTCTGAAATTTAGCTGTGCTTTTTTTCTGTTTACTTTTCCTTTTCCCCGTTTCTGATTATTCCTTGCCTCTCCAATTCTTTAAAATGTAAATACAGCAAAAAGTGAGATCTTCAGCTTTCTCACCAGCCTTCCTCATAGTCTCCGGTGATAATGCTGTCACTTGGTCACCTAGTAAATTTTCTGTCTGGTCTAGGTACAGAAGGGATGAAGCAACCTTCAGGTCACTGGCTTCATTGGATAGGGAGAGAGAGTGGTGAGGGAAAAAAAAGCTTAAGTGAGCAACAGCAAGAGAGGAAAGAGTTCAGCAGCTTTGGCTCATGCAGGAATTGGCTACTTTGCCTCTGACTCTTCAGATGCAGGGACTCCTTCCCCTGCTTGCCTACCTTCCTACCTTGTGATGAGTGAGCCAGCAAAAAGGACACCATGTTATGGGAGGTAGATTGTTATTCACCAATATTTGTGGAATTAAAGGGAGAAGAATTTTGCTGGGAGGAGTAAGGACACCAGCCTTCAGTCTGACTGACTGGCAAAAAAGCCATAAAAACCTTGAAAAATGTTTCCAAGGAAGCCTTTTGGAAAAGGTGTAGTAGCAGAAGATCCAGTGGACTGGGTTTCCTTTTTAAAGGTCCCCAGCTAGTGGCTACAAGGAACTATTTACGTCCATGCAGTGACTGCTGAGTAAGCTTGTTTTGCAAACCTATTGCAATAAAATTGCAGTTTAATTTATCAGTTGTGTGCTGGCATCTGTGTTAACCTTTACCCATGCTCAAAGCCAACTTCATGATCTCTGGTATCACTTAAAATTTTAACTTCAGGATATGTCTTTATTTTTTTTTTTGACTTTGCTTTTTCCTTTCCATGGCTACTGGCTTATTCTTTTTGCTCAGTCTAACAGATAATCCAGAGCTGACTTGTTCTCTTGGCTGTTGGCATATAGAATCATAGAATTGTCTAAGTTGGAAGGGAACTTTAAGATCATCTAGTCCAACCATCAACCTAACTCTGACAAAAACCATCACTAAACTGTGTGAATAAGCACCATGTCAACTCTTTTGAATACCCCCAGGGATGGTGCCTCAACCACTTCCCTGGGCAACCCATTCCAATGCTTAATAACCCTTTCAGTGTAAAACCTTTTCCGAATATCCAGTCTGAACCTCCCCTGGTGCAACTTGAGGCCATTTCCTCTTGTCCTATTTTCTGTGACTTGGGAGAAGAGACCAACCTCCACCTCTCTACAACCTCCTTTCGGGTAGTTGTAGGGAGCGATAAGGTCTCCACTGAGCCTCCTTTTCTTCAGGCTGAACAACCCCAGTTCCCTCAGCCTCTCCTCATAAGACTTACTCTCCAGACCCCTCACCAGCTTTGTTGCCCTTCTCTGGACCCGCTCCAGCACCTCAATGTCTTTTTTTGTGGTAAGGGGCCCAAAACTGGACACAGTACTCGAGATGGGGCCTCACCAGTGCTGAGTACAGGGGGACGATCACCTCCCGAGTCCTACTCACCACGCTGTTCCTGATACAGGCCAGGATGCTGTTGGCTTTCTTGGCCACCTGGGCACACTGCTGGCTCATGTTCAGCTGAGAGTTGACCAACACCCCCAGGTCCTTTTCTGCCAGGCAGCTCTCCAGCCACTCTGCCTCAAGCCTGTAGTGCTGCATGGGGTTCTTGTGACCCAAGTGCAGGACCTGTCACTTGGCCTCCTTGAACCTCATCCCATTGGCCCCAGCCCATTGATTCAGCCTGTCCAGATCCCTCTGCAAAGCCCTTCTACCCTCCAGCAGGTAGAAATATCCTTGAGCTACAAGGTTGCTGAGTTACCTGAAGAGCACTTGATCCTTTTCATAAATTAAAATTCCTCTTACTTACATGCAGTTAATGTTCTTGTTTCTTCCTCCATGCAGAATGTTTGTCTTTCCAACTAGCCTCAGAGTCTTTCTTACATTGTTTTCTATTCCTGGAATTATGCCTTTCCTGCATTTGTTTATTTTTAAAGAATGAAACTCTTTCCTTATTTGGACAAACTTTTGATAATATCATACTTGTTCTTTCTATTTATGTAGGGTTTTCTTTCCATGGGCTTCAGAGTCCTTTGCAGGCCATGGAAAAATATTACTATTTCATCGGTGAGATGACCAAGGCAGAGAGGTAAGAAGGTGTTTTCAAAGGTGCTTGACCCTTCCAACCTGTGATGATTTTAGGGTGAGTTACAGGTTGTTGACAGTTCTTGTAACTAGGATTAAAGTCAGAAATGACTTGTCCAAGTTTATTCTGTATGTTGGTGGTGAAGGAGAGCTGAAACTCAGTTTTCACAAATTTTGGTCAAGTCACCAGGTCATAGCTATACCAATATAAATATAAATATAAATTGCCTCCCATAATGATTTGTCTGTGACTTAGAGGTAAATATATCCTTGGGTGCTGAAATATTCCTTCCACTCCTAGCTGTTCCTTATTCTGGAGCACTCAGCAAAGTACTCTCACTCAGGTACTGACTCAATGCAGACAGGGAGGAGGGTAGGATTACAAGCAAGGAATAGTGAAGATTTGGCTAGTGCAAAAGCCTCTTGATTTTGGCAGCTCAACTTTTATTTCCCATGAAAGAAAAAAATGTTCTGGAGTCACAGGGATGCTCAGCCATAGCAGGAATAAGATTCTGTAATGAAAACTCCAGTAGTTTTGGGCGGAGGCTTGTTTGTTTTTGTTTTTGTTTTTGTTTTTGTTTTTGTTTTTTAATGTAGAGAATGGCTCCATCTGTTGTACTTCATGTGAAAAATTATCTGTAGACTTTGTAAGTGAAATGAGGAGCTTGGCCTTGGGCTCTGCCATAGTAAACACGGACATTATTCTTCAAAGAAAATTGCAAAGAAATCGCACAGGCAAAATACACTGGTATCACACACAATCAGTTTTTTGGTTCTGTTAATGTGTGTGTATGTATGTGCACATGTGTGTGTTTATATATAAGCTTCTATTTGTGTACATGTAACTGGTTGATCAGTTGCTCTCTGAGAGATCATCTGATACATTACTTACACAAGGTCAAGGCTGGATGAAGAGCAGCTCGTTACACGTGAAACACGTGTAAAGCTGATACAGGGGAGAAAGGCAGGCATTTTGAGGAAATAAATGAGATGCTAAATTTCCTATTCAATGAAGGGATCTTCCTTCTATTTCCCAGTTTCTCTTGCTGTAATACAAAGTTACATAAAATTATTTGGAGAATTCACTGCTTCATCTGTTACAATGAATCAACTTTAATTCACAGTTAAATTACTCCTCAGGAATGACAGACCATTGTCACACCTCCTCTCTTGTGGCTGCTCAGTTGTGCTCAATATTTTTTACCATCAAAGAGGATTATGTGTGTATGCCATACCTCAGGACATGCAGTAGGATGAAAGTAATTCAAATGCTCATTTTCAAAATAGCTCAACAAGCTGGTATTTGTCCTGAAATTATGCACTGGTACATCTGTTTTTTTTCCCTGGTACGAAGGAAATTCCTAGTGTGCATGTAGGCCTTGTTTGGCTTGACCTAATTTCTGCTGATAGCTTCTTCTGCTCACACACCCTGAAACATCCTGTTTTCTGCTGTTCTTACACCATGTTGACCTTTTTGGTTGTATTATTGTTATTGGGGATTTCAGGTTGCAAAATAATTACTACAGTAGTTGGCTACTGGTAGGTTTGTTGGTAAAACTGGCACATTGCAAAGACAGAGAATAAAGAAAGAAGTAGAGAGACAGGACTAAGGTGTGCTTATTTTCTTTGTGAATTCATGGGTCACTCATTTTGTCTCACACATCCAATTGAGATATCCTCAGCTTTTCCATGTCCTGTGTTATTTCATTTCTTCTCCTTACATCCTATTACTTTGCCACTTCTGATACCTCTAGTAAGGGCCAATTCTCCATACAGGCAGAGTTTCACTGAGTATATAAATACTGGGGATTGATTAAAATTAGTATAAAGTGCTGTGAACCTGTCTTCCAATTGCTGTGCTTACTGTCAATGTCAGTACTGGTGCACCTGATTTAGTGGTAGTATTAGGGAGAACATTGTTATACAATTTCCAGGCATAGGCCTCTATATATAAATTTCCCTGATTATTTATTTGATACATTTATTTCTATTAAATCTTATTTTTGTTTCTGCCATCTTTATTTTGTTCTGAGCTCAACTGTGTGGACCGGACAGTGGGATTGAGTGCACCCTCAGCAAGTTTTCTGACAACACCAGAAAACTTGTGTGTGTGTGGTGTGGTCGACATGCTGGAGGGAAGAGATGCCATCCAGAGGAACCTGGACAGGCTTGAGAGGTGGGTCTATGTGAACCTCATGAAGTTCAACCAGGCCAAGTGCAAGGTCCTGCAAGTGGGTCATGGCAGTCCCAGCCCCAAATACAGGTTGAGCAGAAAATGGCTGGAGAGCAGCCCTGAGAAGATGGATTTGGGGGTGTTGGTGGATGAGAAGCTCAACATGAGCCGGCAATGTGTGCTGACATCCCAGAAAGCTGACTGCATCCTGAGCTGCATCAAAAGAAGTGTGGCCAGCAGGTTGAGGGAGGTGATTCCGCCCCTCTACTCTGCTCTCATGAGACCCTACCTAGAGTACTGCGTCCAGCTCTGAAGTCCTCAACATAAGAAGGACTTGGACCTGTTGGAGTGGGTCCAGTGGTCCAGTGGAGGGCCAGGAAGATGATAAGAAGGCTGGAGCACCTCTCCTGTGAAGACAGGCTGAGAGAGTTGTGACTGTTCAACCAGGAGAAGAGAAGGCTGCAGGGAGATCTTATCGCCCATTCTAGTACTAAAGGGGGCTTGCGGGAGAGACGGGGAGGGACGCTTTATGAGGGAGTATAGTGATAGGATGAGGGGTAAGAGTTTTAAATTGAAATAGGGGATATTTAGACTAGATACTAGAAAGAAATTCTTCAATGTGAGGGTGGTGATTCACTGGAAGAGGTTGCCCAGAGAAGTTGTGGATGCCCCATCCCTGAAAGGGGTTAAGTCCAGGCTGGATGGTACTTTGAGCAACCTGCTCTAGTGGGAGGTGTCTGTGCCCATGGCAGGGGGTTTGAAATCACTCCCTTCCAACTCTAACCATTCTATGATTCTATGACTGTTCTGAAACGTCACTGGATCCAAAACTCGGATAGACTGCCCCTTCCCCATAATTTTTTTTTTTTACTTTAGGCACAGCCCTATAATATTTTTGTATGGTCGTGTTTTTCAATCTAGAATCAGAAATAAATAAAATGTGCAACATTTTGAGAGGTAATTTTAAAAATTACTGACTAAAGAAATTGGAATGCGATCTTTTTTGGCCTGAAGGTGATGCTGTTTCTCTAGGAAAAAGTACTGGAAAAAAACATTGAAGAGGAGTACTTTGGAAATCTTGTAGAAAGTGCTTGAATTAAAATTAGATAACACTATATTTTATAGTGATTTTTGTGTGCTCTCTAAAATATGGTTTGTGTTTGAAAATGGAGGGCTGAGTAAGCCTTTCCTTTCTGTAATCAGTATTGGCAGCTTTCTGCTTGTTAAGTGGTCTTAACAAAAGTCTGGTTAAATTTCTGTGCAACTTTATATGACAGATAGGAAAAGAGTGCTAGAGAGTGCTAGACAGTACTTGCCCATGGCCCCGCTCTTTGGCTGTTGCCCACAGTGCAATGTTCTTACGAAAAAGTGAGCACTTTAAAATATAACTCATGGCTGAAGACCTATTCAGGAATTGAAAAGAAAGTTTTAAGGAAGTACAGTGAAATACAGTTCATTCAGTATTTCACAGTTGTAGGACAGGTCTAGGGGCTGCTGTGCATGAGGTCCTTGTATATGTATACTTCCCAGAGGGGTGGGCTGGAAACAGTACTTATCCTTGCCTTACAGTGGCACAATGAAAGTTCATGATTATGCTTCTAAGTGGGACACTTATTTTGGTTGAGAAAGTGTAAAATTAACCTTTCAGGAAGTACCACACTTACTTTCCTAAAGATGGTGGGTCTCTGAAGTCTAAACCTTGGAAAAAATTCTAAGTTGCCACTTTTTCCTGTGTGTAATGACAAAGGACTTTTTCACCTATTACTGCACATTTTTACAACTTACTTCAAGTGCATTGTATATAATAAATCCAAATCTACTTTTGCTAGTACTAGTAGTACTAATTGCCTGAAGAGAAGAAGTTAATATATGAACAAAGAAGTTAATATATGAACTCTTTTCCACGTAACTACATCTCTGTGCTTTGGTTTGCAAGCCAGATGCACAGATCAGTGCTTCAGATCTCTTCTTTTTTAATGGCTGAAGCTATAATTGAAAATCATGTTAGCGTTTCGTTACTTGATTGAATATAGCGTGTCCTTTCCCATTAATTAATTAAATTAAATAGTTTATCCTGCATGTGAGGTAGTTATAATACAAACAGAGAAGTCTTAAGTAAAAAAAAAAAATCCACCAAAAACCTCATGAAACAACAAAATCAGGACATTTACTGAATATTTTCTTACATTTAAAATGTCTACTATAATGAGTACTTCCAGTAACTAAACACAATAGTGTATCATCACATAACAGCACTGAGTGTAATGAAAACAATCATGGGAACCTTCATACAAAGCCCCATTGAAACATCCATTCTAGGCATGGAGTAAGCCATGGATGAAGTTGTTGTGCACATATAAAATACACATGAAAAAATATCTGGTTTAATACTTATTGATTGGAAGATAGATTACAAAGAATTAATTTGCCTGGCCAATATACTAACAAATTGTCCTCTTTGTTATAATGATTCTGCTAGCCTTGGATGCCTTAGTATATCCCATAACTGAGCTGGAATCTGATTTGGTATTGCACTAACAGTGAATTTGATGCCTGGCCCATAATTTTCACTGCCTGTAGTGCAATAACTAATATAATATAGGTATGACTTGTTAAGCAAAATTCTGCATGAACTCATGCCACCTCAGTGAAGTCAATTAACCTACTAGGGTTTGCAGTAGGGTGGTACAGAATCTGGTCTCTGGTTATTTATATTCATTAAAAACCAGCACTGAGTTAGAAGACTATCAGATACTTTCAGGGGCTGCTAAACACTCAGAAATGGTTTGATTCTTTTTTTTCAGAATACTCAGTTTTGGAAGAATTTTCACCAACCTGTCATTGATTAGCACTTGGTAGGGGTAGAGAGCTGCAGAAACTGCACAGTCCTGGAGCATATGATAACATATTATTCCCAGTGTGGGACCATTAGTTTCACAGTTTTCTCAGATAAATATAAACATAGAAACATGTAATAAGTGTTACTCAAAGCAGAGCGTGCATCAGCTGGGATTTCACTGTCTGCGGGTTTTAAATTCAGTGGTGTCCCCAAGGGTTAATCAATATTGATGGCAATTATTCTTAGTCCACACACCAAATGAAGTGAGCACTTATATTTTTCCTGTTTTGCTTTGTCTCTTTGCTAAGATGTAACACAGAAATACCAAAATAATAAAAAGATTATGTTGGAGCTGCAGTGGGCTGACAGAGTAGTTAGATGTATTTTGTATCAGATGGTGTTCAGTAGCAGTCTCCGTTGCCTTAGTCCTTTGGGAGAAGGAGGATGTGTAGCAGCTCTCTTCAGTGCAAAAGAATGAAAAATCCCAACAACCTTGATTTGAGGGACATGTGAAGACTGTACCGCAGGGTTTTTTTTTTCTGTTTTCCCTTTTGTAAACTTCAGCTTCTGCAAAGCTGGTGGCTTAGATCCCCAGGAAGTTTCTCTCAGTATTTGACAGGCACTGTATCTCACATGAAATGCCCTCAAACCACAGTATGGTTGTTAAATAGAGGTGATGAAACGTAGGTGTTACTGTAGCCCTGTAAGCATTTACATATATCCTTGAACTTACTCGCACAAATTGTCTCAGTGAAACAAATGAGATTATTAAAGCCTTACATGACTGAGTGTGAGTAAAGAGCATTAAAATATTAGAGAAAAAGTGTAAAATCTTTCATTGCCGAGCTGTGGGATTTTCAGCCTACAAAACCTGTCAAGATCTGGACATTTTGTTTGCAAAGGACTGGCCTACATGTGAGCCTGGTGCAAAGATTTCTGCTGTTCTCCTTGGTCTTTTACTACTCCTTTTAAGTTTTCAATCAGGTATGATTTTTTGCCTCACAGGAGTGGTTGAGTAAAATGGAAAAGAGCAAGTGAATGGTGTTAGAGATTACCCAGCTAGTGAAGGGCTGCAGGCTCCACGTGCAAAATGGGCTGTGGTGGGCCTGGGATGTGAGCTTTACAAATGTGGGCAGATTTCTCTTTCTGTGGGTATCTTGTTCTTCAGAGCGTAACTCCTGCAGTCTCAGACATTGAGCCTCGCTGTTTTAATGTTTTCCCTCCCTCGATGCTTTCCTTCTTGTAAGTAATCACTTAATGGCATGTCAGAGCCTGGGAAAATCATTGTTAATATTATAATAACATAATTTGCAGCTCAGCTGGCAGTAACCAACTGCAGACTATGTTTCTACATGGGATGGTAATTTTTATCTCACCATGAAGACTCATTTCTATTAGTTCTGTAATGGGAAGCCCAGAAAAGAACAGAGTTAAAATAGGAGTTTGGGGAGAAGTGTGGAAGGAGGGTGGAAGGAGTGACCCTGGAGCGTCCGAGGGGAGAGAGGAGGGTAGTTAAGGTGACAACCCTCTTGCAGTTTCTTGCGGTTTCTCCCTCTTGCAAATCCAGTGCAGCCTCAGTTTATTGAACACCAGTGGACCTAAAACCCTGAGCACTCAAATTTAAATTGTGTTCTGGGATGTGTCTGAATGTGTTGATGCTCTTGGAAAAACTGCAGGGTTTCCTAAATGGCAGGGCTGAAGAGGGGAGCTGGAGAAGGGGGATTTCCCCTCTGGCCCTGTCTTCTCCAGAGGCTTTTGTAGGAGGGCAATGTGTCTGATGATTTTGCTGCAGCTTGTTAGTTGTTTGCAACTAACAAAGCTGCAGCAAACAAATAATAAATAAATTTTATTATTTATTTAAAAATAAACTTTTTTTTATTTCACAAAAGTTTGAGGTCTTTGCCAACACTTTTAAGATCTGTAGCCTCCCATGCTTGTAAAAAGCAGCAAAATTGCCACCTTAGGAAGACTCTGTGTTTCCTTTCCCCTTGTATGTTTGGTTTTTTTTGCTAGTGTGAGCACTTCCCTGAGTATGGTAGGTAGCACTTTGCCCCAGCAAGAACACAAACCTGTCTGGCCACTGGGCATTTGGTGGCTGCCATAATACGGAGAGTTACCTAGGAATTTGATTTTTTTTCTTTTCCCTTCTTTTTTTCCCTTCAAATTACAGGGCAAACTACTTACAGCCATCGTGTGAAAAAATGATATCGTTTAGTCTGATTAGTATTCTTTATTTCAAGGAAATAATGCATAGTTTTGCCAGAAGATGGCAATTGGAAACACTTATTATAAAACTCTGTTCATTTAATTTTACAATTTGAAACACCTTATAATAAAGGGATTGGGTTTGTAGTGGGGATGTGTTGTTAATTATCATTAGACCTCTGCTTTTGATTAATGCTGCTAATTAGTTTCTGTCCTTGACTTTTTCCAATTAAGGAGTAGATGCCTTGGTGCTAAACACCTGGGCATATTATCTAATTAGATGAAAGAAACATGTACTTTCTTTGTAGGTAATTATTTTAACTTTTGGTAGTTGCTTCGTACTAAACAGAGGTAGTTCTGTCTCTTTGGATGATGGCACAGGAAACATCAAGATACCAGTGAGCAGTGTGGTGGGTGTGAGTCATTTCCTGCAGGTAATTTTCTTGATTTACACGTGTGAGAAATGATCACTCTGCTACTTCTGGCAGACATAGGGCTTGGGAAGGAGGAAAAAAAACAAATTAAAACACAAGAGAAGGAAATGTAAGACCCTGCAGCCCAGCACCTTAGATCAGCCCAGGGGCAAAAAACTTGCATTGCTTTCACAAGAAGTAGCCACCTGATATACATTTAAGGGCCTGACGGAGTCTGATGATGTACGTATTTGAAAACTCTCTACTTTCTTCTCATTGAGGGCTGGAAGAAACACCTCTTTGTGCAATGGGCTCCCAGGATACCTCAGGGGAAGGAAAAGGATCAGCTTCAGGAAAACAGCCTGCTGTCCCTCAGCTGTGCCTCTCTCTGGCCTCCTTCCTGGAGAAGCTGCCGAAATCCACCTGAACATGACAGTAACATCTGCCTGGGAGACCTGACAAAAGAGAATGTGGTATCACGTGGATCTGGCTGTCACAAGCCCCTGTGTGGGTCTATGCTCCCTCACTCTCCTGTGGGATGGATCATGTGCAGTTCCTGTCACTCTTACTTGCTGCCAGGTGCTGCCCTGAGTCTCCAAATTCTCCCCGTGGATGATTTAGTTCCGGCTGTCTGGGGGACAAGGCAATCTCTTTATTGGTGGGCTTTACAGAGAATAGAAAACAGTTAGCAAACTCCATCTATTGATCTCTTGTTTTTAATCCTGGAAGCTTTTTGGAACGGGAGACTTTTGAACCAGAGGTTTGTGTCTCTTGTTAGCGCTGTAAGGTGAGTTTTGAAGATCCTAGCTGAGACTGATCCTGTGCAATGCAGGTAGTGTATAAAGCAGGTGCATCCCACAGACTGCGTCTTCAAGTAAGCATCCCACCCCACTTTGTATAAACAAATAAGGCAAAGCCTCAGACTCAAAGGTCTCATTATATAAATTGAAAAAAATAGGAACCACCGTATTTGTAGTATGGGTTATCCATATTGGTCTTAAACAAACAAAAAAAAGCCATCTCACCCCACCTCCTCTCCCCATAAAAAAAAGGGAGAAAGTTGTAACTGAGTCTTGTGTGTGTAGGTGAGGACAGGGAGGGGACTCACAGATGTCAGTAGGGGACGGATAGGGGTATGGATAGAGAGGACCATAGCACAAGGAGACAGGATGAAATTGAGAAGACTGAAGAGTATTAATGATGGTATGACATTTCAGTGTCTGAAGGGCTGACTGGTGTATAGGAGAGAAGGCAGAGGATTTTAGTGTTATTGTGGTGACAGTTTTTGCTGTGTGATTTCTAAAGCAGCAGGAATAGGGTAGGCAATGATGTTAAGACAAGAGAAGCACCCAAAGCAGCATCTTGCCACTCAGAGCCATGACATATTTCGCATCTTTGTCTCAAGAGAAAGCTGCTTAAGCTATGTCAGGCTTGTAAGACTGAGGAATTAAATTGGGTTTTTTTCTTTCTATAGTTAGCCCAGATTAAAACCAGATAAAATTATGTGGGGCTATATATATTTGTATATAGACATATGCATATCTCATGTCCCTGTAGGTAAAGGAATGAAAAGAATGCACAGGAAACTTTATCAAGTGCTCTCAGAAATGTATCCCTTTGCCAGAACATTACCTATAGACCCATGTCACAGTGATGATAGTTGGTCACTCTTTGTACTGGCATTATTTCTTGTGGTGGTGGGTTGTGGTCACCACTTTTCATTCTGTTTTTTGCAGTGAAGAAGTGATCGCCTGATGAAGGTCAATATCACAATCATTTTTGAACTAGCTCTCATACATGTTTTGTATGGGGGAGATCTCAGAGGGCTCTCAGGTCCCAGTGGAAGTCAGCGAGAGTCAGACATGACTCAGGTACTTGTTAATCTCAACTATATTTGAAAGTCTCCTATTCTTTTATTCCTTTCTCTTCTGAAATATGGGATGAAGAGCTACGTAAGCATCACTGATGATGCTTTTTTGTTTCCTTATTGAGTAAATGGTACCTACTGGTTCACAAAGACTATCATGGTAACTCTACGGCCAGCAACTTGCCAAGAAAATAGCATCTGACCACAGTGCACAAACAAATGATAGCTAGCTGTAGAGTAACAGAAGTGCTCCTGTGCACATTGCCACAGACACCTACCCAGAAGAAGTATCTCCTGTGTGTAGACAGGCTGCAGTTAACTGGCAGTTCCCAAACTACAGGACAGTTGTCTAGAGAACAAAAAAAACCACCCTTAGTATTTCTTAATTCTAAAAATAAGAAACAAGCAAGTGTCCTGTTGGGCTTTTTTGGATTGATGGCTTGGGAGAAGCAGATGTATATCAAATCTCTGCTTGACTGAAGGTACGTAGGAAGCAGGCAGGACCTGGTAGACCATTAGAAAGACAGCTTTTAATTGTGATCCTTCTTTATACAATCCATTGAGCTACTGGGAACATCTGTAAAGTTCAACATGCAAGGAGCTGCAGGGGACTACTATGCAATTAAATGTTGATTTGCATATAGTATTTATTCAAAAGCAACAGTTTTTTAACCAGTTGGAAAGATAAAGTATTCACACTGTTAAATACAGTTTATTTAATTGAGAGTAGTTGAAAGATTGCAGAAACATATTTTCCTAGCCAATTTGGCAATATAAATTTGAATGGCCAAAATGGTGATTTCTTCAGAGCACTTTAAATTCCTTGTATAGAAGCCCCTGTAAAAGTGCAAAGTATTATCATGCTAATAATGCATTGTAGTGGAATGTCATGATTCTGCATATAAAATCAGAAAACTATCATTTTCCTTGTTTGCATAAACAACTCGCTTTACACTTCTAAATAATGGATGGAAATCCAGAGAGGATTAAAATAAATGAAGAAACAGATCATTTTCAAAGGCTAAAGCTTTACAGCTCCTGGAGTTACAAAAGAATGAACTAACCACATTTCTTAGACTTTAGTTTAGAGAAACCTTAGCATCTATTTACTTTGAAAATGAATTTTACCCTAATCTATATTTATACTTGTGAACATGGTGCTGGATACCACAAAGCAGTCAGTTCTGATAATCCCTTTATAAAGTTGTCCAAATTATCCTTGTGTTACAGTTGATGAAAACCTGTAGTTGTAAAAGGGTTCCCAGAAGTTTCAGAGACAGCTAAGGTGGTTATTTGGTATTTGTTGAATTTTGTGTAGTAATGATAAGTCCGGTGTCATGTCCTTGGACTTGGGAGACCCTGGGTCTGTTCCTTTCTCTTAACTTGCTCGCTGATCTGGACTTACATGTGCCTCAATTTCTTCTCTGTGATATGAAAATAATGATACTGACTTTCAAAAAGAAGTTTTCCATCTTTAACTCTGTTTGACCCCAGTTATGGTTTGTAAGTAATTTTTACAGCTATTCTGTCAGGTAAGGTCTGCTGTAAAATGTAAAATTTGGTAGAAATAAATTAACACCACTAGAACTTGTTTAAGATAAAAGTATTTCTCAGTGTCTGTGTGAGAGTTACTCTGTCTCATAAATATGTATTTGTAATTGAGGCACTCTTTTTATCATCTATTTATTTTTAATCCTCTCCACATCCATATCATAAGTGGTTCACATAAGTGTGGCCTCTTGTGTTGCTCAAAACAAAGAAACTTTATCTCATATTATTTAGTAGTGTTTTGATAATTGACAATGTTACTACATATTGTGATAGTTTCAAAACAATGCACAACATGGTTTTTTTAGAAAATGGATGTGATATAGTCTTGTTACTTGCAATACTTCATAGGATTCAAAAGAAAAAGCTCTTTTTTTGAAAGAAAATATTAGTTTCGCTGGTTGCATTTTGTTTTCATGGCTTTTTCTGTTATGAGTCTGCATTTCTTTCTTGGAGGAAAATATACTTTAATTCAGAAGATATGGGAAGAAATAATTTTCATCCTATTATTTCTTATTATTCTGTAACTACCTGGACAAATCATGCCCAGAGTCCATGTTTTCTTCCAGAAGTTCACTGGCTTTACGTTGGAGGTCTCTTTAATTATGGTTACTCTTTAGAAACAACCCTTATCAGTTCCTTTATTGTGTTTTCCATTGATAAATCTAATAGTTCTGTGTTAGTTTTAATCCACTGAATTTATCAGAGGGATTTGATGCAATTGACCTAAAATGCTTAATGATAAATCCCTTGTATTTGGGATTTAACAGTGGGTCCTCCAGCAGTTCTTCTTTCCTGAGCATTAATTTCAATCTTTTGGCTCAATGAGTTTAGTTTAACAGTGGCATGTAATAGGGACAGTGTTCAGGACAATCCATGTGTATGATGCTTTCAAGACGTTAGAGTTATGCTGTCATGTGGAAATGAAATACTGTTTTCCTTCTCTGTGCTACAAATTATTTGTTTGAAACAATAATTTTGTTTTCCTCAAAGATCACCACATTTTGACTTTCAGGCTATTTGTTTACTAAGTACATTTCTCTGTGGCACTGAAAATAGACAGGTCACACTAGATTTTGTTCCTACCAAGCTCTGAGGTGGAATGAAAGCCACACTCATGTATGAGTGTGATATAGGTCACTCATGGAAAAATTCCAGTAGCTTTAATTCAAAACAGATTTCCAGTGAGTCATCTCTAGAAGTGTGGAAGAACTTAGCAATCATTAAATGAAGTGGCAGCTTCTGTCTCAAACAGGCAGGAACACAGAGGAACAGCCAGGAAATGAGGCACTGAGAGTGACTTCCAAAGAGACAGTGCAGGGAGCACCTGTCCTGACTGTTCCTGGAAGGAAAGGAATCTGTAGACTCATGGAAAGAAGGGGAGCATTCATGTCCTCCAAATCATGCTATGTAAATTGAACATGCCCATTTGCTCAGTTGGGATATTGCAAATGCTATAATCTATATGGGCTGGCTTGTACAGGGTCAGAAGAAATGTGCCTTGAGCCCCACAGCCTGTCTCCATACAATGGCCCCAAGCACACATGAATGCTCCTACGAGCTTTTACAAACACCTGCAATGCAGAGAAGCAGGAAAAACCCAAAGGTGGTGTTGGCTGTGCTCACAGTCCTTGTGTGATGATGAAACAGGGCTGCACTGGTGAATTAGAGAGAACTGATGATCACACAGGTGGGAAAATTGTTGCTTATTTCCCAGGCTGACTCAAGTGGGATGTGATCTGCCTTGGGTTTGGTGTTCAACCAAGGGGGAAAGCAGCAGAACAACCTGCTGTCCTCCTGCCTGTTTGGTTAGTCAGTGCTGACAGTGTCAGGTGGCGTTAGGGACTGTGAGAAAAGCAGCGCGATCCTAGGATTCTTTTTCTAGGCTGTCTAAAATGGGTACCCTGATAATTCATTCAAACCCAGAGACCACTGGCTAGTAGCAAGGATTTAAGGAAAACATTTGAAAATGGCTAAGGACATACTTAGCCAGAAAGAGACTTACTGAGTCATTCTGTTCTAAACTTGCTGTCTAACAAAAGAGGGAACTGAATGAAAGTACCGATGGCTCTTTCAATGATTTGGTGTTCTGATAAACTGTGACTGAGCTTTATCTGCCCTCCGGCCCTGCGAAGCCCTTCGTGAGTTTGTAAGTTTATATGCTGTGTGGTACTGATACTGAAAGGAGAAGGTAACTTCAGTTAGCCCAGTTATTCCTGAAGTGTGGGCTCAGTAGACAAAACACTGCTGCTTCATTACTGAGTAGGGGCAGTGATTAAGTAGTGGGCTTTGCAGTGGGTGTAAAATTTGCATCGTGCTTTGAAGATGTCTTCTATACATGCCTAAAATATATAGGTTTCTAATGTGCTGTTTCCCATGGTTCTGAAAAGTCCTTCCAAACTTTGCAGGTTTGCTGTTGTGCAAGGTCTCTTTTGATGGAGATTCCCAGTGACTAGATCGCATGTCTTGAATCCATCAAGCAGGGTAAAAGTAGTCCTGGAGGCTTCTCTTTGCTACCGGGCACGGGACTGCTGCTGTTGCTGCACATGTTCTTTGGTTGTTTGCAACACATTGTTCTAGTTGGATTATATCTCCTCCAGTACTTCTCCCGATCAGGAATTCTTCAGCTGCAGATAGACTTTCACCTTTGTCCTATCAACTAAAGCCGACCGACTACCCCATCAATGACTGACAATGACATAAAAAGTATATTCTGTTAAGTTGTTTGGGTCACCAGCCATGGAAATGTTAGCACACTGCACCCTCATTACCATACACAACGGAATTAAATGCAGATTTCCAGGGAGGGGTAAGGAGAAGTTTGTGCACAAATCCCCATGAACAATGCTGTGGGATTTGTGCAGCCCTCTGAAACTGTCCCCCTCAGTGTATGTGAGAGCATTAACTCCTTGTGGATGAATGTGTTATTGACTCTGAGTAAACAGCTCTTTTTAAAGACTCTACAAAGTGTTATTGGCCAATAATACACCGTAAATAGACAAAGAATTACACTGTGACAGTTAGAACAAAAGAGAGAAAGAGAAGGGTACAGATAATGAATCATTAATGATCAGGAGTTGTGTGTTGCTTTTTAAGAGTTGCCCGAGGGAGGTAAGTGGGAGGGCTAAAACTCCTCCATGTGGTACAGCATCAGGCTGGCTGTGGAGAACACTAAAAGACGGTTTCTTTTTCATCTAAACGTGGCTCCCTTCTGATATTGCCAGACCCAGAGTGTCTGTCCAAAGGCTCTAACTGTAGTCTGATGCTATAAGCTTATTTGAAATGCAAGGCAAATAATAGAGATCTGAGGAAAAGAAAGGGTCTCAGAAACAATATATTCTCCTTTCATGATTTTTTCTTCATATTTTTGGCTGACTGCAACCTACCAGAATGTGTTTGGTCTACAAGTACTGAGCTTGACTTGCTTAAATTGGGAGGAAGACTATCTTCACATTGCCCTGCTGTCTGCTTATCATGTAAAGGAGAGCTCAGCTCAGCTGCGTTTAGCAGAGGAGGGAATATTCTTCATCTTTCAAGTGATACAAAAAATTAGAAACTAATTAACTTTTACTCAGCATATTAGAAATTTCCTGATTTGCCTTAACAGAAATTCCCAGACATTCAAAGGCATTGACTCTTAAATGTGAAAATTGGCTCAAAACCTAATAGTCTGATTTCCGTAGGAAAAAAAGGTAATACTTTAGCTAACTGGCTACCCATGTATGACTATGCAAGTGACTGTAACTGAGCCGTCCATAAGGAAGAGAGAGTCTGAAATTATGTAGTGGCATTCTGTTTGGGATCAGAATGTACTGTGATCAAGGCAATAATCGCAGAAACTAGTGTGCCTGCTCTTAGTTTTGTTTTGGCTGTGTGGATGAGAGCTTTTCGTATTGGTAAGCAGAGTCTACGTGAAAAGATGTACTCTGACAATTACTGTGCTGGGAACAACGCTTTCCTGCTGCTTTTAAAAGTTCCACGTCAGAGGGAGTGTGACCCCTCAAACGTAACCAGATGTGGCGTAGAGAAATAGCCTCCACTGAGACAAACATACAGCACCAGTAGGATGGCAACACATGGCAGGGTAGAGATGGATAATTATACTAGCTTTCTGGATTACCTGTAAATTAAATGCGGTACTGACCTGTGCTGCGTGGTCAGTGATTCACTGGCTGAATATATAGAATAATCCAGGTCTAGTCTGCAGTGTTTTTATGATAGTTTTTAGAAACTTAAAAATAGGTGAGGTAATAAGGGAAAAGTGGGGTCCTCCTTATGTGTTTGAGTGTACAGAGCTAGATAGACACATATATACACAGAAATATATATAAGAGATCAAATTGTCTAATTTGTGAAGCAGTGCTGGTCTCTTGTCTTTAATCTACAGTTGCTCATGGGCTGTGGTTCCCAATAGTGGATTCAACAAAACTCTCATCAGGTCCCATATGTATAAATTTCACTCTGTGCATAGCTTTAAAATTTTAAATCTGACAGGTTTGAGTTGTGTACAGAAAAGGATTATGTGCGATCATTTCAAAGGCAAAAATACACTGATTTCCTTGTCTAGGAATTCAGATGTGTAAGGGATGTTTTTGAGACTCTCCTCAAAATGAGTCTTTTTTTTTTTAGCTGAGAAAAAGGTTAAGGACAAGAGTAAGAAAGCCAATGTGTGAGGTTGAAAGCCAGCAGATGCAGTCTGAAATGGAGGCACTGCCTCTGCCATGTCTGATAAGCAGCAACATTTACTGTTAACGAACGGGGCACATGGGGACTCACTAATGGTTCTTGAGCCCAGTGGGAAAAGCTGCTGAGGAAGAACCATGTATGGGCTGGAAAATGAAGAGAAAATTGTTAATTGGTCAAGTGAGAAGGCTTCCTCCAGCATGGCGAATGCCATCCCTTTCTGCTCCTTCCCATTACCCCTCCCCATCTGCCTTTGAGCGCTTCTGAATTAACTTTGCAACTCCTAACTTCTGATAAAACTGAGAAAATAGACGGCACAAGGCGCCGCAGGTGACCTCTTCCGAGCAGCCGGAGGGGGGGCCGTTTTCCTGGCAGGCTTTCAGGTTCGTGGCTGCAGCCTGCCACTTCCCCTTCCCTGTCCTGAGAGGGGGGGAACGTCCTTGGCCGTTTGGGTTGCCTCCTCTCCTCCCCAGCGCCAGCCCCAGGCTGCGATGTCAGCAGCAGTGATATGGAGGAGCAGCAGGGAGAGCAAAGAACAAGTGACATCTTTGACTCGCCGGCTGCCCCCAGCGCTGCTGTGCTGAGTCCAGGGCTTTTCCTGGCTCGGAGCTTCTTCGCTGCCTGGGCTACTGCCCTGTGCCACTCCGGCCAGGCTTCTGCGCCGCGGCCTGAGGCTGTTCAGTTGTCTTGTTGGTTAATTAAGGCTGGCTGCCTAGGAAGGCCCATCTGTTCCCAGGTAAATTGTGTTGCTATTTTTTCCCTTTGGCAGACGTACAAAAAGCTCCCATCGGTTCTTCCACAGGATGGACGGGTAGTCCCGTGTGCCAGAGCTTGCATTCCTTCTCTGCTTTCCTGGAGGCACAACAGCCAACATGGAGTCACACTGAGACTGCCATGTGTTGGTATAAAAGACGGGGTAGCACCTCCCCTATGGCTGCACGCTGAACGCCTGCAAAACATCCACTCCTCTTGCTCCACTTCTGGCAGGTCCTGTGTCCTTCGCTTTCGCTGATGTCTCCTCTGGCTGCAGCTAGATGGGCACCTCCTTATGATGAGCCTCCTCCCACATCTGCTGTAGGTCTCATTTAGTGCTCCAGAGAGGGGCACGGGAAGGGAAATGTTTACCTGGCGTGCAAGTGTGATAGTGAGCTACGCACTTCACACATATTCATGCACGGGTCACTGTTGCCACAAGAACTACTGGTTTATCTTTGCAGCCTCTGCCGTAGTGTGTAAAGTACTGCTCTTTCCTCCATTTCAGGGGCTGGAAACTGAGACACGAGAAGTAGAGGGTGATAAACAACTCGCCCCGAATCTGTGACCTGTGATTCCAGTCTTCCCAAAGCCTTGAGGATGCCTGGGTTCCCAGCCACCTTTGCTGTTGCTTAGCTTACACAATGGGGACATTGGAGGAGATGGTAACTGTCACAGACAACTGAGCACTTGTCAGCTGCACTTTAAGAGAGCCGTGGCAAGGCTACAGCATGTCCATGTTTCTCCTCTAAGCCCTTTTCTCCCCTCCATGGCTGTGACTGCTGTTAGCAGCACTTACCAGTGAAGAAGAAGGAGTTTATGGGGGAACAGGTTGGGGACTCAGTGATACTGAATAATGACTTCAGTGCAACAAGTCCTTATTTAAAAACAGACTTTATGATACATACCTAGATATTTAGGGTTGTTCCAGCAGTAATTAAACCAAAATAATCAGGGGGAGCTAAGATGAGCAATCTAAGTTATACAGAAGTTGGATAGGAGTGTGGGCACTGACAGCTCTTCTCTTCTCCAGTGCAAGGTGGGAGTGCTAGAACAGGGACGGTGGCAGCATGGTTACCCTGTCCTGGGGGAACATGGCTACTCCAGAAGATGGGGAGGCAAAATAAAATAAATTTTAATGTTTTAAAAGCAGTGAGCTTTATTTCATCCCCCATTTGACAGTCTTCCCTGGGACTTGTCAACCTACCACTGACAACACAGCTTCTGTTCAGAAGGCTTAAGAATATGCTGTAATGGGAGAGCTTTTAGTTGTTTATCATCTTTTAAAAATTTATTTTTATTCTGAGAAAAAGGTAGGATAATATGTGAGGGCACTACTATTGGTCCCCAGATTGAGCTGGAGATGAGAAGTTCCCCACAGAAGCCAAGTACATCAAAGTAGCCAATTTGGAAGAACTTTACTAACACTCTTGAGTAGGGAGTGCTGTAAACAGAGGAAAATGCAACACTAATATTGTCTGAAAGGAAAAATACATAGTGTAGCACTTATACAGCTAACAGAAAGAAAACATCTCTGTCATAAAATTTTAAGTAGCATTGAGAAGGGACTAGCTTTGTATGGATAATACTTCCCAAAACTTCTGGGACTGCGCTATGAACAGGGCAGGTCTCGTTGCATCTGCACTTAGAAAAGTCAGCTCGAGTTAAGCGTCAGAATAACTCTGTCTCTGGGCAGAGGTCTTCCCGCAGAGTGCACACAAAGCTGCATTTCTGCAGTCATGGGGAGCAGAGTGTGTCTGGTGAAACAAGCTCCAGCTAGCCTGGGCTTGCTCTTTGTGGTTAAATGAGAGGGGTTACGCAGGTCCCAAGGCTTCTGACTTCCCTTGTCTGGGCTTCCTGTGTCACCAGCAACGTTAGGTTTTAAAGCATGACTTATAAACCATAAACCATTTGTTTCTACAGAACATCCAGCAGCTTTCTCAAAGGCTGGTAGATGCACAGCAACCACCTGTGTTTTTATGTGTGTGTATCCTCTGCTTACTTTTTGGAGGAGAGACCATTGCTTTGACCTGTCTTGTGCAGCTTGGTGCTGGTCCATGCCTGTGCTTGGAGGTGCTGCTTAGGTCCTGATAAAAGCTCTGCCATGAGAAGCCCCTTAGGCATGGGACAAACCTGCCCAATGCAGGCTTATTGCCACAAGGGAGAGAGCAGGGATCAGAACAAGGAGGTTACTGCCCTGGCCCCAAGGTTGTCCTTGCCTTGGAGGGGCTTGAACAGTAACCAGCCCCATCTGTCAGGAGATCCATGGAGCTGCTACTTTGAGCTTGCCCTTACAGCCTCATTTCTCTGTCCTGCCACCTACCTCAGTAGTGGGTGGGGACAGAGCAAGGAGGAGGAATCTCATTCTGTCTTTCCCAAAAATGCCCTTTTGCATCCACTGACACTACCAGCTGCTCCTGCAGGAGAGGGTAAGGACTGACTCCTTGTGTCCCCAGATAACTGGACCCTCCTATTTTCTCTGTAAAAATAATAGTAATAATAATCCCGCTAGAAGAGATCTGAGCCGGCATGGTTTTTGTTGCAGCAAGGACCAATTAACTATTTGCTCACCAAGGCCATTGGGCTGGCCTTCAGTGACTTGATAAGCCGTCAGAAAATCCCCATGTGCCATATTTCCTGTCAAAAGACATGGGTATTGTTTCTCCTGGGCAATGTGTTTTTGGTCAATGGTGTCATAACACAACTCATGGAAGTAACAGGAAGTAGAGAGCTGATGCCACTGGGGAAAGACAAGACCTACTGAGAAGAACAGATCGTCAAGTTAATGCAGTTGCATAATACAAACTTGCGTAAGCTTCAAGCCCTGATGTACCGTCCCCTGGAGGTGCTGGGTTGCACAGAGTCTCGCTGCTCGTTCAGTGGTGTCAGCTTTGCGGTTTTGCTGTGTGACAGACTGGGTAGTTTACACTCAAAAAGGAAGGTTTAAGTTGTATTTTGGTGAGGCCGTTCAGGACATAGCTGGAAGTGTCACCTACTCTTTCTAAGACATGTTTTGCTTTTGCGAGTTACATCCATGGTCTCGGCATCCTCACCTTTGTCCTGGTGAGCTAGTTGTGAGCTTAGGTTTTGCAGTTTCCTGGTCCCTTTTCTGCCACAAAAGATACAAGGGTTGAATTGAGCCTTTCTCCCCGCACCCCCCTCCCCCTTCTGATACACTTCCTGTCAAAGAGTAATGAGAACAACAGGTATTAAACTGAGAGAGAGGACTAATAAAGCAAAACATTACTAGTCAAGTTAGGAAAAGATTTGAGAATGAAACGCATTTGCTCAAAAATAGAAACTGATTTTTATTTTTTTATTTTTTTTGAAGAGAGACTCTGTGGGAGCACAGCTTTAGGTCTATATAGCTGGCCATTTTCTGCGATTGGTTTCCTTCTGCCTGTGAATAGGTTGGAAACGAAAGACAGCAATTCTGTTGGAGGTGTTCAGATCACACTGGCAAAAATCAGCACATGTTTTGAATGAACAAAATAAGGACATTCTTGCCAAGTAGTTTCACAAATGCTCAAATATAGTCAAACAAAGACTTAATCTGGGCTCAAAGACACGTATCTCAGCAGATGTGTGTAAACTAAATCAAATCCCCTGGGAACAGTACTTAGGAGTTATTCTTAGGCATTGGAAGGACAAGGATGGTCCATCTGTGAATTTATTACAAGAGATGAGAAGCTTCATATGAAAGTCATTGCTGGACTGGAGGACACTATGGTTGATTTTTCAGGAAGTTTAGAGGTCATTCCTAAAATCTCTGTTTAATTAAAATAGAATCCCTCAGAATCAGAATAGAATATAACATGTGAAGACTCTCATTTACTGGGGTGTGGCTGGTTAGTAGGAAGACAGGTAATTTTGCTACTGGCTTTAGTGGGGCCAGGATTTTGCAGAGTGATACAGAATTTTTTACTGAGTCTTTTGACATTTCCTCACTTGTCAGAATAAATCTCTTGAACTGGCAGGAGCATAAATGTTTTAGGAATATATGATTCAGATTAGTATGCAAGGATTCTGGTACAAAGATACCAGTTCTGTGGCAGCTTATTATAGTTACCCTTAACAAAGCCAAACTGAAACAGTGAGTTCTTGAAAAGCATAATACAGCCCTTCAGCTTGAACCTCTAGAAGAACACATCTCCACAAGGCCTTAGCTCCTCTTAACCCATGGCTGAGCTCACTAAAATAGATGAGCTCTGCCACATGCAGAATTCAAAGCTGTAGGACTGATCTGGTGAGAAGCAGATACCAAAGAAGAGATGCACTTTCTTGGTATCTCCAATATAAATGATGCAGTGGATTGCAGCGGAGTCAGCATGGCCCGAATAAAACATACTGTCCTTCAAAAAAGAATTCCCCAATCCATGAAAGATCTTACTGACCAAATTCAACTCTTTGATTTTACTCTGGGTTTTCAGCCATTGGCAAGTGCAAATCTGAAGGCATTGGAACCACTCGTATGGAAATTTATCTTGCACTGCAAACAATTCTTCCCTTCAGCCGGCAAGCAAACAAGCTTCATTCTCAAAAAAAAAAAAAAATATCTCTGCAATCGTATCTTGTTGTGGATAGTGTGGCATCTTGTTTTTGGTAAAAAAAAAAGGCATTAAAAGATGTTGGATTTCAGTCTTGCTATGGGAAACTGCAGCTTTGAGCAGGTTTTTGTGGTAGCTGTTTGGAACAATTCTTGTGCTCTGCAATGGTCTGAGCGCTGAATATTGCAGACCTCTATACCTTTATAGATGATCTATCACCTGTATAGGTGATTTTTTTCTTTTTCCATGTAAGGAGTCAGATATGAAAATGAAATAAGAAAATACCTGGAACAGCAGGCTGTAGCAATTAAAAATCCTCTTAGACCTGAAGCTTTTTTAGAAACATCTGAAGGTAAATAAATAGTTTGGAATAGTGCTTCCTGTTACACTACAAACCATAGGTACCTGGGAGAATGAAGGAACTATGAAATGCTTTACATATGTCAGAGGAGCTCTGCACAGCATGTAAATGTGAATCACAACATAATTTTAATCTAATTGCCAAGAGAGAGTGAAAATGGCTTTTTTGCTTTAATGCCAGGGTGTTTCCTTTGGAGGCTAAATCATTGCTAAGAGTCCAGGTAGAGATTTTGTCAAAGAAATGAAAACAGAAGATCCATCCCTGCAAAAAACCAGGCAGACAACCATCACCACCCACAGATAGTGGCAACTGAATTACAGTTTGCTAACCAAAAGAGGTCAGCAAGGCTGGAGTGAAAATTAGAGTGTCAATAGTTTGAATAAAAAAAAATATCTGAAACGGAGCAATATGAGGTCAGAAGGCGTTTGGTTTGTGAAAATCACGCCCACAGGAAGCTTTCCATGTTGCAAAAGCACGTTGCAAACAGCTGCCTGAACTGCAGCAAGACAATCCCAGCTGCCTGCATGAGGCTGGAAGCATCAGGCCAGCGCACATGACATGAGCCACAGCTCTGAAAGCAGAGGTGGATTCTCCACTGTAAGCATGAATGACACGACTGCTGAGGATGAGCGAGCTGCCAATCTGAGAGCAAACAGGGTCGTGACTCATGTAAAGTTGGACTTTGGTGCCCAGGTACTCCTCAGCGTGAGAGAGTGAAGTTTGGCTTGTGCTGGTGAGCTTGTCCTCACAAAGGTGCATAAAGCTGACTGCGAGCAGCCGCGACACCGTGTAACCCTTAATGGTGCCCACTCTGAACAGAAGATCCATTCCCTGGTTAGGTGGAAAAGAAGTACTAAAACCAATTTACATATGAATAGTTAGCTGTCATCTACAAATTACTGCTAGATAATTTTTGCTAGACCGATTCATCTGTGCATTTGCTTCTAGGAAATGTCTTCATGGACTACTTCAAATTATTCAGTTTCCGACCTCAGAATGTGTACTGGTTAATTTCACATTTCTTCACTCCTTATTACTACAGAACCAGTGATTTCCAGAAACTCAAACTTTTGCAGGCACTCATTCAGCCGTGCGTGTGGAATATGAATCTGAAAGAAAGTATTTGTGGATGTTAAAAGCAGAAACGTGGTGAGAGGGAAGCAGGCTCTGCCAGCGTGCTGTGTTTATGATTTGATCCTCGGAAATGTTAAGCATTTTCCACTCCTGCTGTCCTTAACATCTGTAGGATATGAAGATCCAGCTGGATCTCTGCTAGTTTCTGTTGTATGACTGCCATTTCTGTCCTTGCTGAGGTTTTAGGCTGTGAATATTTTTCTTTTTCCCCAACAAAACATTTGGGCAGACAGAACTGCTTTCCCCTTCTTTTTCTTCACCAGAGTTTAAGGTTAGGTGGAGGGAAAAGTTGAAGGTGACCTTCCATGTTTGAAATCAGTGATGAATTTAATTGCCAAAGTTCAGTTTTCCCTTGCCATCTGGAAGCTGCAGCATCACTGCAAAATGTGGATTGGTATCAGGAAAATACTTGCAACCTTTACAGTATTGTCTGACTTCTCCTTCCAATGCATGCCACTGCTTAACTTTTGTGCAACAATTGTGAGTGGATGACTTTAAAAGTTTGTAAATATTTTTAAAGTTTTAAATATTTTAAAATATTCATACCCATATTCTCGAGGGAATAATGTCACAACTTGATGATTTACCCTTGAGGAGTCTTCTGAATGACACTTCACAGTAATCATGCAAAGAACACAATCAAAACTTCCAACACAACTTTCAACTGTGTTTAATTATAGAATCATAGAATCTTTTAGGTTAGAAAAGACCCTTAGGATCATCGAGTCCAACCGTAAACCGAACACTGCCAAGTCCACCACTAAACCATGTTCCTTAGAAAAAAGCCTAGATACCTTTTTCTCTCAGAAGGTGTTTGTTAATGGTGAAAGTGCGACAAGGTCTTCAATTAATCTATTAATTTATCTAGCTTGCTTTCTTCATCACAGGGTCTCTCTGCAGCTGTTTTCATGAGCACAGCTGACAGCTGTGGGTACCCGCCATTCTCACCAAAGTGTCTCAGCAAATAGGCTAGAGAGCAATCTGAGTAGAGGGTGGGCAGTCTGTGCCACCTGCCAGCTACTATTTTTTGTACTAATGTTTCTGTACAAATGTTTTTCTAGTAGCCAGCAGTTTGTTTTAACTTCCACTCAAAGGAATTTGAACCCGGGTCTTCCACCACTGCGATGGTGAAAGGACAAGAGGTAACTATGGTTACCAGGACAAGAGGTAATGGGCATGAACTTGAACATAAGAAGTTCCACCTAAACATGAGGAGGAACTTCTTTCCTGTGGGGGTGGCAGAGCACTGGAACAGGCTGCCCAGAGAGGTGGTGGAGTCTCCGTCTCTGGAGACATTCAAAACCCGCCTGGACATGTTCCTGTGCAACCTGCTGTAGGTGAACCTGCTTTGGCAGGGGGGTTGGACTAGATGATCTCCAGAGGTCCCTTCCAGCCCCATATTATTCTGTGATTTTGTGAATGCCCTCAGGACTACACTGTAAGGCCTTCCAAGACTGGGGCTAGATATGTGAAAGGAAAAGTAGGCATTAATACATTTTCTTAAAGAGAAGGCTGGGAGTGGTTTAAATGTGTATTCTGGTAGAAACTACTATCTGAATTTCTGTTTCGTGTTGTGAGAAGTGCTCAATGCATGAACGTCATGAATACAGGAATGGCACCCACTGTGCAGGATATGGCAGCCCCCGGTGGCTCAACAGGAATCCAGTAACTTGGGGTCCCACGTGAATAGCACCTAACGTGCCTTCTATAAGACCAGACTTTTAGATGTTCTGGGGAGGAAAATAGATAATGCAAACTATTTGAAGCTTAAGTAGAGCTGGGAGAGTTATCCTAGTTTCTCGTGTTCCAAATGCTGTAACTGCACTAAGAAAACACCCTTCCCTCCCCCTGCCGATGCATAAGTGTGTCTGTTGTGCAGAGCAGGCCATCACCTGCCACACTGACTGAAGAGAAGACTGTGCAGGATATGGCAGCCCCCGGTGGCTCAAGCTTGCACTTAGTGGCTAGAAGAGGTGTGTCCCCATGCCTTTCACTTGCAAAGGGAATTGTCTTGGGGTGTCTCAGGTCAGGAGGGAGTGTTCTGGGTAAGGGACCCTCTCTGCTCTCCTTGGCTTTATCTGTGGGTGGGCTGCAGTTCAGGTAGCTCTAATTCTGGGAGGTGGAGTTGTCCTCCCTCCAGAGTGACAGTGGGTGCCATTCAACATGAGAGAGGCAGGGCTTATGTCCCAGGTCTTCCCTTAGGGTGACCTACTCACTGGATGTAGAGCTGTGAAAAGGATTTCTAGTGACAACTCTTTCCATAGCATGTTTAAAACTGTTTAGGTGCTTGACTGCTGTTTGCATTCTTATTGACAATCTACTTAATTGCAGCTTCGGTGTAGGAGTGGTAACATTTATCTTAAAGTCTGTTATGCTGGTGAATTTCGAAGGATCTTCCTCCTTTTCTTTATACACTTTGCCTGGCTACGAAGAATGGGAATTTAGCTCAGCGTCCCTTAATTGTTCTTAGACTGCTGTCCTGAATAACCTAGCAGGAGAAAGAAACAGAAATTAGCAGCATACTTGATTCTGCCTGCTCTTGACTCTAATTCTTCAGCATCAGAATAATTTTTAAACAGAGAACTGGTAGAAAAGGAGGAGGAGAAGCTCAGACTGTGAGAGAGTAGTTGCTTTATATTGAAAGAAATCTTTTTAATTTGAAAAAGTCTTTTCAGAACACTGTCAAATAAATAATCTCCAAATTGCCCGTGGTATTTTACTTGGAGAGATACTCACGACCCGGACAGAAGTTTTGCTGTCATGCATAAAGGAAGACTTGAAGGAAGCTCTACTTTGTTTTGTGGTGCTTTTGGTTTTTTTTTTTTTTTCTTCTTTGTTTCCATTTAGGTAAAAGCAGTAATCAAGACTAATTAAACTTTTCTCCAAGGCAGAGGCTCAGGAGTCAGTGCTGTCTGCTGCCAAGCTGCAGGGACCCAGTTACGGGCAGCGCAGCACTGTTTTTCTCACAGGAGGACTGTACCAGTTGCACATCAACTGATGCTCTCGACCAAGCCCAGGAGCACTCAGAGCGCGCTGAGCTGGGCGGTGCTGGGACCTGCCTCCTGCGGGAGGCTTGTCCCATGCCTGTAGGTCTAGCACTCTTTTATTACAGTGCAGTTTTATTACTGCTTTGAAACCCTCATTGTTGAAGACAAATACTATTTTCTGTCGCAGGGATTCCTGCCTGTGGTCCCGGGGCCGTCTTTAAGGGCTGAGCGGGAAGCGCTGTGGTGTTGCAGCAAATCGGCGGGGGGATGACGAAGTGCGATCGCTTTGTTTTCTCGGGCGATGGAAAGCCAGCTGGGCCTGATCCTGCAAATTCTTCTTGTGATAGTGAAACTGCAGGATCGGTCCCTTACCCTTCCTCCCCGAAGAGGTGGGGAGAAGGTGCTCACCCTGCTCGTGATAAAGATTTACTGCCCTGCCATAGTGGGGATTTCTGTGCCGTCTTGTGCACGCGCCTGCTGTGCCAAGCTGCCCTGAAGAAAGTGATGTTCACTGTCGCTATTCGTAGGGTGCTCAGAGTGCCATCTGATACTTTTAAGACTACACAGAGCAGCACAGATGATTTATTTTTAATAAAAAGAGGGCTTAAGGTGATCGTCTTCAGCGGCTCTCCCAGAGAGAGCCCTTTTTCCTGCTAGGGAGTTTTTAGCCTGACTCCCCCCCCGGCCCTCAACGGGCAAAGAGGCCGCTCGCTACGATGCTCCCCTGGCTCCGCTTTACCTCTCGGGGAGCCTTTTCCCAGCCTTCCCGATGCGCCGGGCGTCCTGCGGCGCCGCGACTGGCGCACGTCGACATCTGAAGCCCTGCGCTGGAGCACGGGGCTGGGGCTGGCTGCAGCCCGGCCAGAAGGCTGCGAGGGGCCGAGCGTAAACAGAGGCAGCTGGTCACACAGCATGGTGTGGCGGGCCCACGAAACGTGGCAGATGCAGCTTCAGCTGTTATTGGGTACAGAGCATCAGCCTCCGAGCCTGGGTCACATGAAGGACCCGCTTTCACGGTGACAGTGCGGTGTCAAACTGCCATTCTTCCTTCTGAAGTCTGCCACATCTCCAGAGCAGCAAAGCCCCAGCCTCCGGTTCACAGGCCAGGGGACAAAAAGATCACGTATATCAAGGATTATGCATTTACACTAAGCTCTGCAGTTACGGCAGAGTTCTGCTTTTGGAGTTTAAGACTTCACTCAAAGCTCTTTTAAAAAAAAAAAAAAAGATAATTCCACTACTGAGTTAGTGCATACAGAGTGGGGCTTATTATTGCTGATATGAGCTCTTGATATTGCTGTGATATAGCAGAAAAGAAATCAGAGTGAACTAACACTCTCTACATCTAGCACTTTCTTAGTACATCAGTTTATTTTTTTTTTTTTTAATTATATTTTGTAAGGTGGTCAGAGTATTTTAGAGAGAGCTGTTAGCGTTCTGGAAAACCTTCCAGAATTTCAGGCAGTGGAGTGATGCTAATAATCAGTGGCACCACACTCAGCCTGTTACAGAGACACTTCACGGTGTTAAATTCCTTTCTTGTGTTGCTGTCACCTTCAGAAGCCAAACTGTGCTAAAACTCTTTGTGGTATCAGTGTAACACAGCAAAATTCAGATTTGTTATGCCATAATATTTGTCGTTTTGTGACATGCAGGATATATAGATTACCCATACAGATTTTTTTAGTTGCTTATTGCTGTATCTAAGCACCATGCTGCAAGTAGTTACATATTTTAGGAAAGTCTTGGAATTATAACAACAGTTTTTCACTTCACCGTTTTAAAACTTTCTCCTGTAGAAGTTAATCAAGAGGCTTAAAAACGTCCCGGTAGACTCTTTTTGACACTGTGTCAAAAAGACATGGTGTGTGTCTTTTACTACTACTACCCTCTGGTACACAGCGGATAGCAGATAGTAAGTACACTCTTCAGGCACAAAATGACACATCCATTCCTATCCTAAAAAAAATTTAAAATGTGTCTAAAAATAAAATCTCTTTCTCTTCCTTTGTCAGGGTAATCTTTAGCTGAGTAAACAAAACCACAAAAGGAAAATAAAGAGAAATCCTAGGCAAGGCATCGAGAAAAAGCATTGTGATGGGCCAGCTTTAGGTCTGCAACTTAAAAGGCAATTTCTTTAGATCTTTTGCATTCAAGGGACTGCAGTTCTATTTACCGAGGGATCAGTGGTTGGGCATTTGTGAATTGGTATGAATTGAAGCCTGAAGCAGCATTGCTTCATTGCTGGTATGGGTGTCTATAGAAACAGATGTAAAAAGAAAAAGGAAAAAAAGGCTAATATAGTATGATGTTCAAAGACTATCCAGTAAGAGATGTTCTCGTTCAGCCCTGACCTTTTCTGAAAACCTGGGCTCACATGAGGCAGGGAAGCTTGCGCTGTGGCTCTACAACTGGGGTCTGTCACAGGGATTACTTTTTAATCCTGGGTGCACAAACTGAAGCACTGAAATTGCTTGTATTTTGATGCCTAAGCCAAGTCTGTTTGATTTTTCAAGGTGCAGTGGGGGTTTACATAACACTCCATTTTACCTTAGCACATCTGGAAATCAGGCTGCTGTTTAAGATCACCAGCACAACTCATTCTTACTTAACTACTGTGTTTTAAGCTACCACACCAACTGGAGTTATGGGTTAAGAGCATCACCCTCTTCTGCAGATCCTGTCCTTGACTGTTCTTGTTTTCCTCCCTGATTATCATCTAAAAAATATGGGGGCTTTGTTAGTAAAATGAGCCGGCAGGATTGATTTTCAGAATTTGTTTGCACTTCTCCACTGGAAAAGAAAAATTCAAACTTGTGAGAGAGCCCAAGCACCATTTCTAAAATCCCTCGCAATTTTGCCTTGCTGTACTTCCATCAAGCACTTGCATAGACTGCTTGATGCGATCTTGGAAAAAAAAAACTGCTCTGGAGAGGGATTTGTCCTGTCTTAAGGCAGGTGCCTGAGATGTGGGATGGTTCATGCTCTGGTGGCGATCAGTTCTTCCACTGACTGTGCAGGACAACTTCAGTCAGGGTAGATGCTGAAGCATCAAAAGACTCAAGTAAGGTGAGATGATCCCATCTGTAGGACTGCCAGCTTCCCTGGAGATCGGGTTCACAATAGTTTTTGCCCTGAATACTTCACTGAATTTTGCATACAGGGGCCTGTCTTGTAACATCCTGGGTGGGTTTTATTGGAAGGTTTAATTTAGGTTGGAAGGGTTTCAGGAGGTGTCTGGTCCAACCCCTGCCCCAAGCAGGTCCAGCTCTGGGATCAGACAGGGCTGCTTATGGCTTTGCTCAGGTAGGTCTTGAAAACTGAAGATGAATCCTGCACCACCTCACTGGTCAATGGCCTAACCCAGAAGAAGATGGCCAAGGACAGGAGGGAAGGAGCAGTGGGGGGTGTATGGGGTGCCCTGAAGTCTACAGACAGCACCTGGATGCTGTCTGCAGTAGGGAGCAGAGGCTTGGGAAAAGGAGCCTGAAGGAGAAAATTGTATTGCAGGGCATGCTGCCATGGGAAGGTTATTCCTGAGAGAGCAATTGTCTCACCATTGCTTTAGTATCTGTTTTCTGGGAGAATTCCCTTGTTTTCCGAGCTGCAGGGTCTCCACAGAGAATCCCGGACCAGAACCCAGGGAGAACCCTGATCCCAGGCACAGGGGGGTGGAAAGGGTGGAAAGAAATCAGTCCCTATGGGTGGAGGGGGCCTTCTGGGATCATTAGGAGGTGGTCCCAGTTTCAGTGCATTTGGTACGGATCTCAAAGCCTGACACTGTGCTGTAACTGAGTATCAGATGGCAGAGTTTACCGATATTTAAATCAGGTTTTCACATCATCAGAATACACTTCCTTGCATTTACAGATGTAGCTCAGCCTATTTTTTACAATATCTGTGTATTCTTTAAAAAAATAAATCTCAGAACACACATTACATATGGAAGAATCTTACCAAGTGATACAGGAAAACTCTTTCACAACTAATGACACAAATGTGCCGTGCACAGAGAAACTCATGAATTTTGCTCTGTTTTTCTTTTTGCCATTATTGACTATCCTAATTTCTCCAGTTTTCTCTTTGACATTATTTACTATTGTAATTTGTCTGCTTTTTTAAGGCTGTTCTATTTTATTATCTGCTCTTTTAAGACCACCACTCCTCAGGACAGGGAACTGTTTCGTGGCAGCTTGCACATTTAAGAGGTCGGTGGAAGCCGTGAGCTTCCCACTTAGGCTGACAGATCCTCCAAGATTAAAGAACTGCATCCCTCTTGTATTTGCTCAGAGCAAAACTCCCAGCAGCACCGGTTTGTGCATAAACTCTGGAGGTGTCAAAAACATAGCAGGTCAATTTGTCCACTCCCTCTCACAGCCCCATCCCTCCGGAATACCTTTTTTCTTCCTGCTTTGTCCTGTCTAGTGCTAGCAAGCGATGGGACTTCTGCTGTGGGATTTACGCCGTAGATTAATGAGCTGCAAAACTTCACATATGTTTAAATCATTGTACTCGCTACCTCCCACCCCCACCCCCCCCCCCACCCCCCCCCCGGTTTATACCTCCATTGTCAATAAGGCGTTGGAGAGGGCGAGCTCCAACCCATTTATCAAGTCGCCTTTACCGGCGGGGCTGCGGCTCGCCTCGGCGCCTGACATGATAATAAACATCGAAGCTTTAGCACCTGATGTTAGCACAAGGTGCCTTTCCTCTCCAAACATCTGGTCCCCCCGGTAAATTGTTCCACTCGCCGCCGCTCCCTCCGTGGCGGGGGAGCCCTGCCCCGGTGCGTGCTGCTACGGGTCTGTTCTCAAGTTGTTGCGGCGCGCCGGCCGTATGATGACAATTAGAAGCAGTTAGTGCGCAGATGAGGCTCGCGAGTGGCAGGTGGCGGGAACGGGGCTCAATTAACTAACATGCACAAAATCCTTTGCTAATGAGGCTGGGCCACCCCAGACGAGCAGGAAAGCATGTGTCGCTGACAGCAACAGAGGATTTGAAACTGAGAGGGAGAGGAACCGGTCAACAGGTATCAGCGGCGAGCGGATAAGCCTTTCTAGCTCGCCACGGCCGGATTAAGTGATGGGTTTGCGCACCGAAAGTTGGCGAAGGAGGGGGGATAGCTGTTTGCCGGAGAGCTGGGAAGAATTTCATTTTCCCTGTCTCTGAATTGGCTGCCACTTTTCCTCTTCCCTGTGTCCTCCCTATTAACCTGCTCTTCTGCGAGAGCTGCAGCAACAATTACAGTCCAATGTAAACTCAAATATCACCCTTCTCTAGTGCCAAAATACTGATATGAAAGGCAATTGAGGTTAAAAAAAAAAAAAATTAGTTTGCTTGGCTTTCAAATTAGTTCACTTTAAAACAATGCAAAAGCTGTGTTTGGGATGTGTTACTTTAGCCCCTGGCTGTTTTACAAGGTACATTCTATTATCTTTTTGTCTTTCTATGTTAAGCAGTAGTTTGCAGTTAGAGAAGAGAGTCACAGATAACCCCATAAAGGATTTTTAGTTTTAGCAAGTCATAAGTCAGCGTTTTTCTTTGGACTGAAGCTTTCCGTGGAAGCTGTTATTGTGACCACGATACTAATTCTAATCCAAGTCTCCACACGCTGCCTCCTTTATCGCTTGATTTTAAAATTATTTGCAAGGGGATCTATAGCTGTGTATATTTTTGCGTGTGTTGTTTAGAGTATCTAAAATTCTGCAATGCGGAATTTCCTGCTAAACTTCTGCTTTTCCCAGAAACGCTTTTAAAGAAGAGGGTATTTTTTGTTGTTTGAGTGCCATGGGCAGTGTATAGTGACTTGCTTTTGAAACATATGGGTAATGTGAATGAACCTGAGAACACACAGACATTTCAGATTCAGTGTGACAGGCTGAGCAGAATTCCCAAGAAAATGTAGTGTTCTGTACCAGAAACAATGAGGCAAAGCCGGGATGAAGCATAGTCCAGACTGCCAATGCCCCTGGAGTCCTTCACAGTATTTCAGTCCATTGGGGGTTGTATCTGTTTCTCTAACTGTATGTTTTGAAATGACACAGTATGAGGAGGCTTGAAGCAAGGAGAACTGTCTTTAAACACTTTCACTGGAGCAAGTTAAAAGGGAAAAATTGGCTTTTATGCTTGATGCTGTAACAAAACTTTACACATTTAACATAATTCTGAAGAAAAATCCCAGTTTCTTCAGAAGGTCTGGGATGGTATCTACTACGTTTACACTGCACGTTGCTAGGTTGGTACAACTTGTACTAGTTCTACTTGAGTATGTTTTGCCTTGGTTGCAAGGCATCCCTTGCATCAGACAAGAAATACCCCACAGTTTTCTACAGTGGCCAGCCCTTGCAGAAAGTTGTGACTATTATAATTCCATTGGTAGTATCAGCTTTATAAGTGTCTATAAAAAAAAAACAACTTTCAGTGCTTTGCTCCTGACTTCCATCTTCCCAGCCTCCACGTGGATATTTCAGGCTGTTGAGCTATTAAAAGCCGAACAGCTTCTTCAATGGATCTTCTGACAAGAGGCATGTGTTTTTTTTTTACTTGGGAGGTAGCGGTTAAAGCTTGTATGTCCCTGGGTCAATGGCTGTTACTCTTTACATGGCATGCCATTAAATTATCTTGGGTGGCAAGCTGACTCAGTATAAATACTTCCTCACCACTGGGGATTCTGCACTCTGGAGTATGTTTGGCTCAAAATCCCTTAAGAACTTTTGTTTGTGTGAGGGTTTCATAGGGATGTTAAGCTTAGTGTCCTGGGTACCCATGTAAATGGAAGTGGGGGAGCAGACTGATTGGACCTGTTTTTTTCCTTCCTGCCCCAAAGTTGTGTTTGCCATTTCTGTGGGTTTCAAAGCAGCTGCTCTGTGGGACCCAATTCTGCACCGGGTGACACGCATGGTAGGGTCATTTGTTAATGTGTCCCCACTTAAAACAAAATACTGGATGCTTGAGGACCCCGTGAACATTAAATAATATATAAATATGTAACTTTTCTGTAAATGATAACTTACTATGAAGAAATGAGAGAGAAATACTTTGAAGACTTTTTACATCCTGCGGACAGAAAAAGGTGATGCTAATTTTTCTAACCCATCTGTAGGACCCGTTGCCTAAAGATCATCAGAGACTTTGTTGGTGTTTTTTTTGTTCTGGAACATGAAATTATATAGAATGATTTTGAAATAAAAACTTTGGTTCAAGACTCCCAAGGTTTTAGATAATCCCAGTGTAAAGTGATGACTTCGTCCCTAACTTTATGTGAAAATGGTACTCCTCGAGCAATATGTTCTGTCTTACCTTTCACCCAAGACCAAAGAGAGTATTTTGGTTCAATGTCAAATTAAAATAATGAAGTAACTGTGGGAAAATACTGGAGGATAGACATTGCTGACCACTGCTTTTGAGAAGTAAAGTGAAAAACTCTGAAAGGGAAAGCTGCTCCATGGAAACTTTATCCCACGTTCATACTTGGTGTGGCAGCTACCTACTGTGTAGGCCCCTGCACAACAAGGACGGTGATGGAGAGCTTTTGTCTGTCTTTGAACAAAGCTTGCTCAGCTGGCAGAAAAGGGGGTGTTTCATATGGGCAGCCACCAGGGCAAGGGAAAGGCATTGGAGGGGAAAAAAGGTTAAAAAAAAAATAATCAGGAAAAACAGGTTCCAGAACGAGCAGGATGGACAGGTGTCAAGCAAGGAGACAAAAGGGAAAAAAAACCCTCAAAGATGCCATGTGAGTGGTGGTGCTGCACTGTCACAGGAGCACGGGGATGTCGACTTGGTGCTGAAGGTGGCTGGTGGCTGCTCCGCTCAAGGCTACCTAGAAGAAGAGCTTGCTGTGCAGAAGAGGGCTCGGGTGTGCAGTGCCCATTAATCCAGCTCCCCTCCTTAAGGAAAAAAGACTGGAGGGGGATGACCCACTAAATGACATCCTCTGCCAGGCACAAATAATTGGTACAGCAGGAATTAGTATGACACGCCAGTACTGTAAAGGAGCCTTCTCAAAGGAAGTGGGTAACATAGAACAGTTAATTGCCATATACCACAATATAACACATAGTACCATATACTGAAATGTCTATACATGTGCTAAATTTCATCTCAAACAGTTCAGAGTTTTGCAAATCACCCCTGCGAGGGTCTAGCTGTGCACCTTCCATTTGCACAAACAGACTGGTGTCTGCATCCCGTAGATCGCTTTGAAATTCCCAGGCCTTTGATATCCTACAGTACAGCATACTGGGATAAAACAAGAATAGTCAGAAGTCATAGCCCTGCCTTTCTTGGATGGGATCTGTTCCTATTTTGACATCCTAAGCTTGAACTATGGAACCTTTTCTGGAGGTCAGCATCTTCTTTACAACAGGGATTCAATGTCCTTGGTGGGTGGCATATGTGCAATGGGCCATGAGAAATGTTCATAGTGTTGAGATTAAAATAACCTCCCAGGCTACAAGAAATATAATTCTAATTTATAACCTAACTGTGGTGATTATTAACTCATTCCCCTCTCCACTCGCATAGATTTTGTTTCTATTCTTCCTCCAACACATCCTGTTAGATAGAGAGAGAACAAGGCCACACACAACTTAAGGACAAAAGTGCTTTTTGGAGGGGAATGTAGACAGTTCTTTGTACTGTGTAGCTGGTAGCACCTGGATGGGTTACAGTGCATTTTAGAGAAGTGTGAACCACCAGTATGGTGGGCTAAGAAGCCAGTGGCAAAAATTAGTGTTAAAATCTCCCAATGGATATTAATCCTATATAATATAAGGATGATACTCTTGTAGGTACTAAGGAGTAGCGCTATGTTTTACGAAGCAGGTACGCATTGTGCGTAAGTCATTACAGATATACTGGCTGTGATGGAGCTGTGCTGATTTACACCAGGATTGAACAAGAAGTCAGAAAGCTTGAAAGTTATTTGGCAGAAAGAAAACCAGTGAATTCTTCACATATTATAGTGAAGAATTTGAATAAACAACCATGTGTGAGGGCAGTATGAAATAAACTCAACAGAGGGGAATCCAGAAGCTCTTACGAGAGATTTGATCTAAGAGGAAGGCAATTCTGAGAGCTTTATGTTATTTTTTTCCTTGTGAGAACTCAGATGTGGGTTTCCATTTTGCATTATAACCTTGTTAAGTATGTTCTGGGTGATGCACTGGGAACTCGGGTTTTCCACCCTCAGTGCTCTCCCCTCATATGTGCAGTGGGCACTAACCTTCCTCATGGAAAATCTTAGCTTCTGCAAAAGATAAAAAGATGTACACAACTACAGATTTAAACAGCAAAAGGTGAGGATTTAACCATCGCTTCCCCATCACTTCCTTTACTTTAGAGAGTTGAATACCACCTCGTGAAAACTCTGATGGTAAACCCTTTGCTTTTAGTGACTTGGTTGAAAGTGAGTGGGGAAAGAGAATGACCTGAGTGAAGCTTACACATAGCACACTAGGAAAAGAAAAAAAAAAAAAAGTAAATTCTATGGTTGCTTCTGTGCAATGAAAAATCAATTTACAGAAAGTTTAGGCTCAACTGCACTTCTTGCCTGTGAAAGAGCTGTCAAATTATCTTGGTAGGAAGCTGCACCGAGGTATTGTCCCTAATTGCTCTGATAATGCTCCGTTTTGACAGCTGCAATACCTGGTTCAACATCCCTGCTAACAAAAAAGTCAACCATTAAGTATGTTTTCTTAAACAGTGACTGATAAGTTGTTATCTTTCAGCATCTCCAGCTAATTAGACATCACGAGTCAAAGTTAATTTGGTGGAAAACATTTCTCGACTTAATGACATTTATGGGCAATTAGGCACGTTGCAAAAAGGAATACACATTTACATTTCAGCCTATTTCCAGTGCTTAACAAGAACCCACCTCTTTCTCCACTGGAGATTTCTCATTCTCTGAGGAATACCTTCGATGCAGACACCACAGGTCCTCTTGTTTTTCTAGAAACCAGCAATCGCTTGCGTGAAACAAACTACCACAAAGTAATGAGCCACACACAGAGAAAAAATTAAGCACAATAAAAGCATTTATGCTGTTCAGGCTTCTGTCTTCTCATGTCGAGAACTGTGTCTAACACCACAGTAGTAGTACATTAGCTGCCTCTGAGAAATGTTCGTAGTCTTAAAGCTTTTATGTGAAGTTTGACTGAGGATTTGAAAAAGCAACACACGAACTTTTATCTTGTCCCACGCTTATTGAAGAGAAGATAGAATGTAATTTGTTTCTCTTTAGGTGCTGTGGGCTGAAGAAGCCAGGAAGGAAAATGAGTAGTGGTCCTTGCTAGTTATGGGTGGGCATGGGCACCCATGTGCCCTGCTCTTGCCCAAAGGCAAGCAGAATTTGGGAGGCACTGCCCAGCTGGCACCTCCTGGCATAGGCAGGGGGCTGGCTTTTGCCTCCGATGCTCAGCAGAAAGCACTGCCTGCTTCTGATTTTCTCAAAAACCTGCAGAAATGTAGAATCTGTGTGTAGTGCCAGTGCCACATTTAGCTGAGATTGGTCAATGGCTCCAAAGGCCACGTGGGCTGACAGATCCTGGTTATGACATCCCTTTTCCTCAGAAGTTCAGGCTAAACTGCAAAGGAAAGGCAGGCTGAGCGTGCAAAGACCTCCTTCACTTTTGCACTGCAGGCACAAGCCGGTTCCTCTGGACCCAGCCCTGAAGGGCCTGAGAGCTGAGGCCACAACTAGAGACAGGTAAGCAAAGCCTTACATTTTCCTACTGGAGCAAGAAGCATCTCCAGAGCGAGCTGGAGGGCCACCGAAACAAAATGTTTGGCAAAACTGTTTGACGAAGCCAGTGTGGGCAAATGCAGGTGAAAGCACAGTCTTGTAAGTGCTCCCTGTGATTTCAGATGAATAACACCTCCAGGGAACAAACTGAGGTTTTCTGTGTCAGGATTCCCGTGTCAGGATTAGATTTGGGCCCATTTTGCTGGGCCCAGAATTTTGCTCTAAAACGTCATAGTTTTCAGAGTGCACGTTGACTGAACAGGAGTAACTCTGGCGAATGGCATCTACAGCCAGGTGATGCAGCTGTCTAAGTTGGTGTTAGATCTGGAAAACGAATTTGTTTTAAACTAGATACCTACAATGGCAAGAAAAGCCACATCAGGTTATTTCTGTTATATTTAGACAGGTTATGTCTTTCTTTATTCTTTTATTTTCTTTATAGGAATACTTTTTTCCCCATGGGACACTGTATACCGAGTCTATTCTGGCTCTTAAGCACAATGATGTTAATCGATGACTTTCAGTAAGCAAAGCAAGGGCTCGTGTCACTGGGTGGGTGTTACAGGTGCGTGGTCCTGGCCGACGAGGAGTAGCTCCCGCCCTGGGCACTGGCGGGGGGCATTTGGCCCTGGAAGAAGGGAATCCACCCGGTAGCGGAGGAGGGCACGGGCGGCATCTGCCACCTTCATCGATTTGCCCGGTTTGCCCTACAGCTCAATGTATGTAAATAGGTGGCTTGGCGTTTGTCACACGTGAAATGCGATACGCTTCCCACGGATGAGCTCGCTTTACAGCAGCTGAGTATTAAACTCGAAAAAGGCCACCGACTGCTCGCCGACACCATCCCTTCAGGGCGCCGAATGCGTTTCTCCTGCCGGTTCACGGAAGCGGCGGCTGTTGGGGTCTGCTCGGTGTCCCGCGGGACCTCCCCGGGGAACGCACGCCTCCCCCCCCCGCCGTCGGGCCGGCTCCGGCCGGCGGGGACATCCCGGGGCCGGCGGGGACATCCCCGGGCCGGCAGGGACATCCCGAGGCCGGCAGGCGGCGCTGTGGGGCGGGAGAGGGCGCGGTGGCGGCGGCGTCCCGCTCCCCCCGCGGCGCCCCGCGCTGTGTCGGGGCGAGAGGGATTTGGGTGTGTGTGTGTGTGTGTGAGTGTGTGTGTGTGAGTGTGTTTTAAAAGGGAGCGAGGGGCATCTGGCTGCACACGTTGGTGGAGACCACGTACCGCCCTTCCCCTCCCCCCCCCCCTCCCCAGCTCCCCAGGAATATCAACGTGTGGCTGCCCAAGGCGAGGTGCGGGGTGGGAAGGTGGGGGTGTGGGGGTGTGTGTTGCAGCAGGAGGGTTCCTTCACAGAATCACAGAATGGTCGGGGTTGGAAGGGACCTTCAGAGATCACCTAGTCCAATCCCCCGGCCAGAGCAGGTTCACCCAGAGCAGGATGGACAGGAACGCATCCGGGTGGGTTTTGAGCACCGCCAGAGGAGACTCCACCACCCCTCTGGGCAGCCTGTCCCAGTGCTCGGTCACCCTCAAAGTAAAGACGTTTTTCTTCATGTTGAGATGGAATTTCCTGTGTTCCAGCTTGTGCTTGTTGCCCCTTGTCCTGTCGCTGGGCACCACTGAAAAGAGTCTGGCCCCATCTTCTGGGCACCCAGCCTTTAGATATTTATAAGCATTGATGAAGTCTCAGTCTTTTTTTCTTCAGGGTAAATAGACCCAGGTCTCTCAGCCTTTCCTCATAAGAGAGGTGCTCTAGTCCCCTAAACATCTTTGTAGCCCTCTGCTGTACCCTGTCCAGTAGTCCCTTGTCTCTCTTGAACTGGGGAGCCCAGAACTGGACACAGTACTCCAGGTGTGGCCCCACCAGGGCGGAGTAGAAGGGGAGATGACCTCCCTTGACCTGCTGGCCACACTCTTTTTAATGGACCCCAGGAGACCATTGGCCTTCTTCGCCACAGGGGCACGTTGCTGGCTCATGCATCAGGTCTAGAGCTCCCTCTGTGCCCCCTACAGGGGCTCCCTAATCTGTTCTAAACTGTACCAGGGAAGAAAGTTGTAATAGCTGGGGCTGGTTCTCAAGAATAACAGTTCCTTCCACATATTGCATGAGAGAGAAAAGCCATATGGAGACAAAGGTGTTGTGCATCCTCTTTTGTACCCCAAGGAATTAATCTATTGGGAGTCAAAGAGAATAAACACAACACACTATAACTTGAGAACAAAATACAGAACTTGGTGCTTAATACTATCTGTTCCATACGCTGTTCAGGAGCAAAGAAGGGATAAGCCCTGTCCTGCCAGGAACATTTTAACATGTCACAGTGCAAGTAGGAAGAACGGTTATTCAGGCAAAGTATAACCAGTAATGGGTGAAGTATCCAGTCATGGATGGATGTTCACAAACGGGCATCGCACCTTGGCTTCCTGGGTGAGGCATTGAATTTTACACTCTTTCTGCCTCTGTTTTCCACTTGTAAAATGGAAACAAGAATTCACACAACTGGTGTAAGCATCAATTCTGCTGGGTTTGAAGAGTGCCCATATACTGTAAAGGGGGCTGGACACTGAGCGATATTATTAGTTGTTTAGTGTAAATAAGTAAGTGTTAACTAGAATAAATTACTTAGTATTATCTTACTTATTTGTGGGCTTCATGTGATTTTGGCTGCACACAGATGCTGGGGGACGACGACACAGGCTTGTTTTCCAAACCTGGGTAGCTGATAAAGGACCTGCATGCCAGGCACGAGAGCTACATCTTCAGCTTTATGTCAGGAGGCCAAGGAAGGCAGTGCAGGAGAGCTCCAGCCCCTGCGGCAGCGAATGCTGAGAAGGCAAACTGGACAAAGGGAAGGTAGGATTTCTTCCCAGGGGTAGTTCTGATTTGTCACTGGCAGTGAAAAAGTTAAAACTCATAGGGTTATTCATGAATTCCGCTTTTTAAAAACATGTCCCATTAAAATGCAGATTTAGTCTTCCATTTGCAAAGAACATAGTTATTTCAAATTCTGTATGGGAATCCTTTTTGTATTTGTATCTTTTGGGTAGAAAGTCCAGCTGCCTCTTGTGAGATTGCACATATCTCTTCAGATGTCAACAAATCATTGAAAAGTGTCAGAAAGGGGGAAATGAAAGATAATTATTCAAACCATGGAGAGCTACTTTGAAAGTGAATAGAATCTGTCAGATAGTCTTTTGAGAACAGCAGTTGGCTGCTTGTATTGGATATATTAAATGGACATATCTAGAGGCAAGTAATGCCGTTTTAGATTCGGATCAGTTTAAGTTGGAGGATTTTTCTGGTGGAGGTAGCTGAAACCACTAGAAATTTCTGAGAAGAAATTAGTTGGGAAGGTGTTATGCAGAGTTACAGTGACATATTAAAAGAAATAGAAAGCTCTGTAAATAAAATGCATGCCCTTTCAGCCGAAGAAAGAGACACTTTACATATTTTTCTATTATATTTTGAAACTGTAGTGGGATTAAGGGCAAGGAGAATTTGACTAAAATGGAAATAAATAGGTTGATTGCAGTGTAAAGGGGCATATTCCTGAAAGGAACATATCACAAAGAGCTTGGAGAAACCACCATTATATCACACTAGTGCAGTATTACTGTGGATTTGCTTAGACCAGCACTCCTTGCTCTTAGGAGCAGCCTCACAGTGCTGGCCCTTGAAGCTGCAAAACCCACCCCTGCGAGTAACTTTCTGCACATCCATTGAGATCTCCCACATCCAAAGTCTGAAAGCAGACTAGAAATTCATCTCCTTTTTTCCCCAGAGAAAGCCAAATAGTTGGTATTTCCTAAGGAACGGAGTACAGCACAGCAAAAGGCTTTCTGAAACTGCTGTAAATGCTTGCCACTGGATCTCCCAGGAAAGATGTGGATGTTTTCTCTGTAATGCTCCAAACAGCCAGCCTCTGACAGGTATTTGGGACTGTCAGGGGGTGCAGTGGTGCAGGCTGATGAATGAGAGCCCACCTGCTGTCATTTAACCACATCGATCTGTTTCACATGCATGCAACTGCTGTAGGTAAAGGAGACTTGGAGCAAACAAAAGGTAGGGAAAGAGGTACCAAAGGTGAATGAGAAATACATGCAGGTGAAAAGCTTGCAGTCAACATCTTTCAAGTTTACTTCTTTCAAGGTTTGGGGTTTTTTTGTTGGTTTGTTTGTTTTCTCTTGTTCTCTCCTTTTTCATAGGGCTACTTTGTGCTTTTCCTGACTGCACCAGCCTGTGCTAGGTTGTTTGTAAATAGCAGAAAAACCTACAGCAGCATTATATTACCTGTGGTTTTGTAGTACTTAATCCTCTGGAGAGGAAGACAGACCATGAAGCAGGAGCATCTGCCCTAGGCTCACAATGGCTGGTGTGCCGGTGTTGGGTTTTTTTCTGCTCCAGTTGTTCTTCTTTCTCTTGAATGGCACAGAAATGTTTTACCCATGTCCTGCAGCCCCAGAGGGACTGCCAGTTCTGGCACATCATAACGGCAGCACTTACTTCTCCTCCCTGGCACGAGGTGAGTGCTCCCTGTCTCAGCCTCCATTTCTATCTTCTCACAGCAACCTAGCTTTCAGCTTTTGCCTCTTGAAAGCCCGATTGCAAAATCGACACACCTGGAAGCCCATCCCATGTGCAGATGCTTTATCATAAACACAATGACTCCTGCTGTCTACCAGATATTTTAAAATCCCTCCTGTCACAAGTCGTCCCATCAGGTCGGGTCATGGTGCCTAACAGATACAAACAAGGATGTGATTGTGTCATGACCTAGATGCTCCAGACAACCTAATGGAAAATCTAACTGAAGTTGTAGAAGCGCTAATGTTTTTTGCAGGCCTTGACCATAGGTCACAAAACTAGATCTCATTAAAAAGTTTTCTTTAGCCTTTTTTAATTCAACTGAATTTCCTACATTGTCCAGCAAGACCAAATTGAAAGTCTATGCCTATGTTGAACATAATCTAATCCTGACCAGCATATCCCCTCCAAAAAAGCACAGATGAAAGGACATTTTTGCAACACTGAGGCCATTTGTAGGTGTGCCCAAGCAAAATGTTGAAGTCCAGACCTCAGCTCCTCCAAAAGCCAGGAAAGACCAATGATGGGACTGGGTTCATGCCACTGTGGATGCTAAGGGTAGCCCTTGGAGAACCTGAAAACTCTCTTGAGTACAAGAAGATTGATAATTTTGGTTCAAGTCCTTCTCCTTTAATACTCTCCTTTTTCTGATCCACACAAGTGAAAATTAATTTATCTTGCAGGTTTCAATCTACATTACAAGTCTATCTGCAATAAGACTTCATTGGCTGAGTTACAGTCACCCTTTTTCAATGTTGTGATCGTGTTATTTTTAGCAAAGGAACCTTGCAAATGAGCAAAGATAGACTCCAGAGTCCTCAATAATTTTTTTGTTTTCACCCTCCCCTTACCTGCAGGAAACACGTGAGACTAGAGGATTGAACTGTCCATTTCCTTGCCCCACAGGGAAAAACCCAACGGTTTATGTACAAGGGAGCAGAAATGTTCAAGCAGTGATCGACAAAGTACTTTACAACACGCAGTATTTCTCTGTTTCCTGCATTTTCTCCATAGGCTGAGTCTTCTGGGACCCTACTAAAGAGCCTTTACAGTATCCCCTGCCCAGTCCAGGCTCTGCAGCAACATGCACAGCCAACTCCAACCCCTGTCCACTGGAGAACTGCTTACACAAAAAAAGCCCCTAAGTATGGCTTTGCTTAAATTTTTGCTGTGCTGACAAGAAGCACTTTCTCAAAGTTGTAGGCAACAACAGCAACTTCTCAAAGCACACTTTTTTAAGGAAAGAGGCAAATTAGGGATGACCTAACTAGTTTTTCTAGTAGATGAATTCCTGTCCCCAACCTCTGCATGCCTGGAGCCGTGCAGTGGCTCCACCAGCCTCCCCTTTGGTTCCTTCCCGTATGGGCGTGGGAAGCAGTGACAGCCATGGAGAGCAATGGGCACCTACACAAGGGACTCCTCTCCTCCAGCTTCCTCCCGCCTCCTTGGGGAACCTATTGTGGGGTGAGAGGCATCTCCTCTCTTTGGCAGTCGACGGAGCTGCTGTAGGTTGAGGCACCCAACCCTTACACACCTGAAGCCAGGAGTGATGAATCCTACTGCTTTTATTCTTAACACCGAATGGTTGGAGTTGCAATTTTGGAGAAAGGTATTTCCATCCCAACCACTCATTATTTCACAGGAAAGGCAATTTTACCTTTCCCCTTTCTCTGCTTTGTTTGTATGTAGATAGCGTGCTGATATCTGGCTAAATCAGCCCACAATGCACATCTTTCCCTGCCCTGAGTGGGAGAGCTGCTGCCTGCCTTACCCCCTTTCTGTGGCTGGAAGCTCGTAGCAATGAGGATGGAAAGGAGGAGGCACTTCTTTTTTTTTTTCTTTTTCTTTTCCTCATTTATTTTCTTTCTTACTCTATTCCACTGTCTAAAAACATAATTGAACTTCAGTGCAAAGTCATGGCCGATTTTCCCTTTCGGTTACTTCACTATTACTCTACCAAGGTAATGGGAGTTACTGCAGATTTAGACTAACATGCAGGGAAGGAGAAGCAGGGCTTGAATCAATCCAGTGCTACAGTTCAAAGGGATTAAAACAAGAGACAGAAAGAGAGAAAGGGAAGAGCTGAAATGAAAGAAGTTTGAAAGAAACAAAAAAAATGCTGTCTTTGGGGAGCTATGTACTTTCTCCAGGGAGTTTTCGTACTAGATAATCTTTGAGATGGTGGAACAAGGTATTTAAATCTCTGTTTCAATACAGGAAAAGGAAGAAGAAAGTAAAGAGACAGCAAAAAGAAAAGGTGTCTTTTTTCTGGCAAAACAATCTACCTCTTAAAAAAAAAACCAAACAAACTTGCTGTGTCCTACTGATAATTATGCCTTCAGCAAATGGTCTTTTAAATTCAAATGTATTTTTCTGCTGAAAAGCCAACACTTGGCCTTGAATAATCTTCCTCTTTCAACCTGATAATGTTGGGGCTTTGTGCATGCATATGTATATATACACACACACATATAGATATGAAGCTGTGTTTGGAATATATACAAATGTTTGCTTTTTAGTGGGAACTGTGTCCTTGCCTGTTAAGGTGAATGGACCCAAGACCAAGAAAGCATCAATGAGAACTCCCTGCTGGTCCAGATCAGTGACACTGGCACTATGCCCCAAGACCAAAGCTTCTGCAGCATTTTTCAGGGTACTTTTATGGGCTTCAAGGAAGCTTGTAAGATATTTAATGCCAGGTGTTGTGTGGCCGAGGGGCCTGGGTCTGGAAACCTACGTGGGTAACAGAAGTGCCATGCCAAAAATGCGGCACTCTTTAATGATCTGTAGGAGAAGTTTAATCCTTTGGGTGCGAGGTTTATAATTCCACAGCGGATTAAGAGCCTTTGCCATTGAAAACTCTATGTTGGTGACTGATTTTTTTATCTAACCTGGATTTGGGCCTGCAAACTGTATTTTCATATGAAAAGATAGAGTTCGGGTATTCAGGTGTTCAAGCTAAGCGTGCTAATACAAAGGCACTTTATGGCTGAGGGGAAAAAAAAGTGGATAAAAAGAATTTATGCTAAATTGAAAAGACAGTTTTGAATCAGTCCTGAATTCAGTTCCAAAGAGCCAAGATAAAACTGGGCAAATAGTGTGCTTCTGATTTTACTTTCAGTTCACTATAATTACAGTTCCGATGCTATGAGCTAGCTGCGAAGAAAAGCCTGCTTGACTTGTGCAAGGAGAGCATGCTTTTCTGGATGGGTTCTATCACCATTAGGAAAAAAGAACCTTTTGGTGCCTAGCACAAGGCTGGCTTTTCTTTCTGGATGCCCCAAATTTATCAAAGTTATTACAGCAGGGCAAAGAGAAGGTCCCCTTTCCCCTTCTACCCTCTCCAACCACCTTTTTTGCTTTTAATGCCTGTCAACCCGTGGGTCTGATCCTGCCCCCGGCGCCGGCGGTGCCCCGGCCAGAGGAAGAGCAACCAGCAGACGTGTGTGTGGCCGAAGGGATGTGCATGCCTGCTGGCACGCACCCGCTGCAGGGATGCCCTTGGGACCGACCGCCCGTCGGAGCCCTTTCCAAACCACCCAGACCATCCAGCTTCATAAAACGGGCCTTGGGCTTGCCTTAGTCCCTTCCCGTTACTGCGCAGCGTTCCCACAAAGCCTGTCAATACCCACACATTGGGTAGCATTGTCCCCGTAAAAGGATTAGCCTCTTTAATTAGATCTACCATCCCCTTTTTATTTCACGAAGAGTTTCTCTAAGAGGTACGGTGGTAGGAGCGCCGCACCGGCAAAGATAAATTGCCTCCTTTGAGGGGGGGATGCTTCTGCCATTGAGACGGGCCCTCTGCCGGGGTTCCTTGTTTTGCCCCATGAAGCCGCCATTCAGGTACAGCGGGGCTGAGGGCGCCTTGTTCAAGCTCAGAAACTATTTGTGAGGCCGTGGCAGACTTGGACTTTCCAACTGGCACCGAGGAGAAAGAGGCGCTTGTTTCCCCGCTATCGGAGGGGGTAGGAAGGGGGGGTGGCGAAAAATAAAACAAACCAGAAGGGGGCCGGTGCAGGTGGTGCTCCATCAGTAAAATGCTGTTGGAAGAAAAGCTTGCAGGTGCTGGCTCTGAAAATGGACGGGTGCTTCCTGGGCCCGGGGCGAGCTGAAGAGGACTGCCAAGGCCAGACAGAACCGCTCTGTTGCCTTAAGAGTGCATAAAAAAAGATGTTTCAATGCTGTCGTCGGATCTGGGTGGTTTGCCACGGAGGACAAAAAGTCTCCTGTAAAATTGGATTTAAATAGTCCTATCTCACTTGTGCTCTGGGTGACCAGATTCAATTGTGCCGGTGTCCCCTCTGCAGTATGATATCATAGCTTCAGAGGAAGGCTTTATTTAGAGGTCACATTAGTTTGTCCTGTGGATGTAATCATTTTTTGTGTCACGGACAATGTTTTACTGTGAAGATATGGGCCAGATGGCTCAGCCACTTGCAGTCCGGAGTTAAACAGGCTCTTTATTGTGGGTGAATAAACAGAACCTATTGTCCCCTGCTCGTGAAACTCTAGTGTCCACCGCCGGGTAAAGATGAAGTATGAAATTTTCACGGCTGAGGGAAGAATATGTAAAACAACAAGTAAAAGGGGTGTGGGCTTCCAAAACATATCCTCATTGTCCCTTCTGTTTTTTTTCCTCTCAATAGATACCCGTGAGGTATTTCCAGGCTTTGCCATTGTCCGATGTTGCTAAGCGCTCGGGTCCCCCTCGTCCTCTGCCCCCAGCCCAGTGAGTATCTTCCACCATGATTGCCCCCGTGGCAGGGCTGGGGGGCTGAGGAGCATCATTTCCTGCTTGGAGCACCCTGTACAGGAGTGGTGTCTGGGCAGGTAGATCATTGCCAAGTCTGTCTCTGGTTATTTATTGGTTTATATCCCCAAAAGTTCCCCCTTGGCCGTGGCTCTCCCATGAGCTGGTAGCGCACAGAATGCTGGCCGGCAAGCAAGTAGAGAAAAAAATATTTCCCTCCAGACCAAATAGGTCAAATTCATTTTTTCCCCAATTTTTTTTCCCCCCAGGCTTGGCATAGTAGCTCAGAGGAGTTTTTTTCCTAAAGAAAACGTACATTTTCTGTTTAAACTCACACCATCCATAGTTTTCTATATGGCAATGTCAGAAGTATTTCTTTCCTCTCTCTAATTGCAACCAAAGCCAACCTTGACTGGCAAGGAGAAAGTCCCTGACAGGTTTGGGTTCAGTCCAGACCTTCTCAGAGAGTCTGTCAGCCAACTGTTTGACAGTATGCAAATGTATGCAAATGGAGGGACACTGGCCGAACACCTGCAGAAAGTGTCCATCCCCACTCCCGCTATGCTCTTACCTCCTCCGCACGTGGGGCTTTGAAATGCTGCTTCGTCTCCCTCTGTCAGTTTATTACGCGTTCGTCAGCAGAACGTGGGGCTGGTGAAAAGCGCGCTCTTTGTCCTGCCGGGCGGCAGAGCCCCATGTGGAAGGGCCAGTGCCAGGAATGGTGCGATGGCTTCCGTCCAGCCCTTGTGAATCCTCCTTTCTGTCTTTTAGGAACCTTCCCTTCAGCATCCCAACCCTTTTGGGGTTGCCCGTGTCAAGGAAGGCCTTCTGTTTTCCTGGGAGTAAAGACATCATGTCGGTGGAGTCTCAGCCGAACAAAAAAGGCTCTTTCTCGCCAGCAGCTGGAGCACGGGGCTGTGAGGGGCTGTGCATGCACCGCATGAAAACCTGCAGCCGACTCCAACCGGTGAGGGAGGGAGGGAGGAAGGAAGGAAGGAAAGAAGAAAGGAGAGGCACCTTGAATACAGCAAAGTTGCTGGCCGTGTACTGGCTGCTGGAGAGAAGTGCCAGCTGACGAAGCCGTTGGGAGCAGCTGTGGGTCTTCTTGTGTGTCCCTGTGGAGCAGCCCCTGGAGAGCCTGAGGGGTCTGGTGGGGTCCAAATATGGGGCTCTATGTGCATGGGGGACACTGGGTGTTTTTGCTCCCCTAAGTCTATGCAGTGGGAAGGAGAGGGAGGGAGGCATTTTGGAGTGCTCTTTAAATAGAGAAGGGATGCAAATTTGGGAAAGTTTGGGACCTTCAGCCTGAATCCAGACCCTGGATGGGATAATCGCTGAGTGTTGAGAACATGCTGGTTGGATGAAAGACATATCCCACACCAACTTCTAGTCAAAGGGGGGTGTGAGCCCTTCCAAATCCTCTAGCAGCTTCAGTTTTAGATAGCTAAACATCCAAGCCAGTGGTAGCCAGGCGATGGGTCTGAAGACCGCATGGAGACATGGCCCCCCAGCTCCCAGAGAGCTCACTGCTGAGACTGGGCCGCAACCCGAAATGGCTCTGACTGCTGTCGGGACTGCAGGTGCCTTCCTCTGATCCATGGCATCGCTACCCTGATGCCAGTGCTGGGCTTCCCATCTGTATCTGATTCTACCATAGGCAACTGCCTGGCTATAAAGTCATAACCAATAGGTGGTGACCCTGTGGCAAGTTGTGGCTAAGCAACAGGTTGTGTGCCATAAGACTGACTTTACACCACAGAGATGGTTAAACCAGGGCTCCTAAGGCTGCTTGGAGAGAGCTGTGCCAGTGGAGGAAAGATCTGGACTTCGCTCAGTTGCTTGCATTAGGAGAAGTCAGGTCACACTGGACTTGAAACCCATGCAGCAACATGTCAGTGGTTGTTTCAGAACATACTGAGCTTCGAGGATGAAAGGACTACCTTCATGCTGCCAAAATATGAGAAACACCCCTCAGGCTTGTGATACCAGTGGCCTTGGAAATGCAAGCAGGCTTCTGCTGAAAGCCAGGTGGTCTTGAAGTGGTTGGTAACTGTTCTTAGGGCTTTTTCTTTGAATTATTTTTCTGAATAAGAAACAGGCTGTTGTGCAGGGATGGGGTTGGACACTTAGTAGAGCACCTACAGGAGCTTCCCTGGCACCAGCTTTGTCATCTGCCACCCGGAATAGGATGCTCAGAGAGACCTGCTCCAATTCTCACTATACCATATGGAAATCAGTTCATGCTTTCTCCAGAGGGAGAAAATAAGTGCTTCTATTTTCTGGTTTTTGGTTTTTTTTCCTTTTTTTTCTTCCCCCCTCTTACACTTTGGAGCCCAAGGTAGCTGCATTTAGCAGCTTTAGTGTCCTTTCATTGCTGCTGCTTGCAGGGTTGTGGTCACTCAGGCAGCAGTAACTTTGAAAAAATGACCCGTCTACACCCAAACAATAACAGAATCCCCCTTTTTATGTTGGCAACGCCCACCGCTTTCTCTTGGCTTCAAGACTCCCCACGTAGACGCAACTGTTTGACCAGCCTTCTTCTGAACAACTTAATTAAGCAAAAGAAAAAGTGTCAGTTTCTGCCAACCTCACAAAAACAGAGCTGTGGGGGTAAAAAGGGGACGCGGCACCAGCCCGCATTCCTCAACGGGCTAACGAAGGGAGACCCTCGCTTTGCAGCGCTGCCAGGCATAGCCAGGGTTATCGTGACATACTGCTTCACCCCCGGCTCTGGCCGCGATGCGAGGTAGGGTGACCCATGTCCTGTGTCCCACGGGTGCTGAGGTGCCCCAGGAGGTGCTGGGCACTTGGCACGGCCGGAGGCACACGTGTGTGCCCGTTCCCATCGGAGTCAGCCCGAGGAACTGAGTTTTCTAAACTGCATGGAGAGTGGACCCCCCTTTTCCCTCTCAGTGCCGGGTGTGGGCTTAGCAGATCAAACCGCTCGTGCTCCCAGGTTAGCTCTGGAGGGTCCCAAATTTCCCCGCAGCTGCACTGAGAGCCCGGTGCGTGTGTGTTGCACACATGGATCTGCTATGGCAAAAACTCTGTTCCCCAGGCAAAAATGCCACAAGAGGATAGCGCTTCTTGCTCTTCCTTCAGAGATCTGCTCCGTGAGGATTGCGGCATCCTCTTTTTAGGCTGGCGAGGCTGCTCCTTACCCAGCCATCTGCTCTCTGTCCAAGGAAAGGGATGAGGCTCTTACCTCGAGTGCTTCAAGGGCCTGAGCTTTCATTGCTTTTTTCCAAGGGCAAAAAGTTGCTCTTAGCCGAGGAGGGAACGACGGAGCAGAACTGCCTCCCTGAGTTATGTTCTCCCCTTCCGTCTTTATCTCCATTAAAAGAGCATAAATTCATTTTAGGCTACAGTTCTGCAAAGGTCGGGGGCTGCTCTGACTTTGCACAGCGCGCCTACCGCCTCTGAAATCAATGGGCCGGCTGTTCCCCCCGCACAAGCGGAGCGCGCTTGTGGGTCTTTGAAGGGCCACGGCTTTATCTGGAAGAGAGTTAGGCTTGGGTTCTTTCTTTTCAGACCAACGCTGAGTTTTGCTTGCACGTCGCCCTGGTCTCTCCCACCCCAGCCACCTCTCTTTAGCAGGCAGGAGTCTGCGTACTTCCCAGCAGCCCTTTAGTCCTCAAACCAGACCAATAATTTTTTTTTAAATAATAAAAATTGGCAGAGCAAAATGGGTCTCCAAGCCCTTAAGTGCTTTGCTACATTTTCTTGACCTCTTCCAGTCCTGACATACCCTCTCGTTTAAGAGTAAAGGAAGCCCGCCATCAGAAGTCACGTTCCTAAAGCAGTGCGATCTCTTGTAAATGAAGGTGGTTTATCCCCATTTGAATCCAGAGATGGGAACCAACAAATAGGGCAGATGCTGGGGCATGCCTTGCTGGGTGGGACTGCAAACGGGAGGGCAAAACCCCGCTCCAGATGTGAGCCAGCACCCGCACAAACCTCAAACGCTGTCCTCAGCTGCTGCATCTTGAGACCTGACGAGTGACTGATGGCATTGTGACCGCAGTGCTTTGGGACACAGCAGTTGGCAGGCGGTGGCAGCCTGCAACCCCTGGCGGATGAAACTGACTTTGGGGTGGGAGCGCAGGCTGGTTTTTACCCGATTACACAGCCAGGATGTGCGGAGGGAACTTTTCGTGGTGTGCACTGGTGCAGACGAGGCCACCGTCCTGTGGAAAGCAGCGGTGTCTGCCAGTGCAAGTTGTGCTGGCTATTTCACGGCGTCATGAGCTTAAAGCCAAAGGGCATTTGCTCGCCAACGTGCCGGCATTGCCTGCAAAATGCCAACTGCTCCAATATTAAAGGGTAAAGAAGTGAGAAACCTTTTTTTTTTTTTTTTTTCTTTGCAGCCTCCGACTGTTTCATTCTCTCGACACAACAGTACAGGAGCGGCGGCCTTTATTGTGATTAATATCTGGGAAGCTTCTTAACAAGGCTTAGCTTGATAGGTGGCTCTTGTTGGAGGAAATTTATGGCCTGGTACTTCCTCAGTGAGACTTCCCACATTGAATTGTTGAACATTACTGACCCTGATGCCCAACACGAGGGGGTGGGGATTTACACAGATGTCTGGTAACTGTGGAAGGTGCAAAAATCCAGAAGAACAACCTGCATTACATCCATTGGAAGCGGCTGGTTAACAGAGGTCAGGGGGAGGCCCGAGCCAGTGTGTGAGCCTCAGTGTTTTGGTGCAGTTTGTTTTTTGATTAGTGCAGTTCATGACCGGGCCATCCCACCTGAATAACAATCAGTGTGATTCACAGCGGGCCAGGAGAGGGCAGGGACGCCCGCCGTGCCGCCCATATGGAGCCCAGCCCTGGGAAGTGCAGAACCTTCCCAAACCCAGATGGTTCGGCTTGACGGCTTTGGCAAGGCACCAGCAATAACCTATGATGATATNAAACAAAGACATATGGGAAAGGGAGCGCGGCTGCGGATTAATGAACATGCATGAAATGGAGATTGGCTGCTGCTTAACGATGCAGTCATTAAAAACTAGTGTCTGCATGCGCTTTTCTTTTTTTTATATAATTTTTTTGTGGTTTTTTTTTATTGTGTCTGTGTGTTTTTCTTTGACACTATATTTGCCTTCATAAAGCAAAAGGCGAGCAGATGGGAGGGCAAGGCTGGGCCGCTGGTGGCAGGAGGTTGTGAGCATCAGTCCTCCTGTGCAGGCAGAGGTAAAGCTTTTGGGATCGGCATGGGGAGGCGGTGCCTGAGCCCTCACTGCTGCACTTCCCCTTGCTGGCAGGGGAAAAATCTCCACCTGCGATGACTAGTTTCCATTAAGGTGGGTAGGCTGGATTTCTTAGGGTAAACACATGGTAATGTTAGTCGTCGTCGACCTCCTCGGGTTCCTTGTGGAATCTTTATTCATTTTAATTCAGGACCCACGACCGCCAGCGACCCGTAGGACGACAAAATACCCGTCCTACACCCACCCTACGCGGACCCTCCACGTCCCACAAGTCCCACCCTTCCCGCTCGTGGTACGACCCAGTCGGTTCCAACTGCTCACGCTCTGCAGGAGCTTGTGGACAGGATTTGGTTTGCTGCCAGCAGCTAGGGGACCCTGCGGTGGGGGGACAGAGAGGAGCCTTTTGACCAGCTGGTTTCAGAAGGACATGTAGACCTGGGAGCAGGAGGGCTGGGGTTTAGTAAACCAAGTGACTCCAGGAAAAGGATAAGTTTTAGCTCAAAGGGTGCTTGTATGGGAGAGCATATGAAACAGGAGGAGAGGAAGCACTGCTGAGAAGCCACCAGCCTGAAGACCTCCTGCTCTACCTCCTTCATTGAGTGTCCCCTCTCAAAGGGCACTGCTGTCTTAGCCACCCTGCTCCCTTCTTCCTCTGCGCTTGAAAATTCCAGCTCTGGATATTAGTAGTAAAGCCGAGACCTGTGAATATCCTGTGTTGACTGTCACTGTCCTTCAAGGTAAATTATAACATATAAGTGGGATTTGGTGTATTATTTTATTTTTAAAATAATTCCTCCCCTCAAAACAATTGAATTCATAATCCCAACTTTCCAAACATACAAGATGAGAGATGCTTGGCCAAAGAACTACAAGAAATCATTTACACAAATAGCTTGTACAGCGTCCTTTGAACATTGTGCTCTAAATCTTTTTAGTCTCATGAGTATTCATAGTGTTTTTCAAATAATTTGAAAGCGATTTCTTAATGAAGGCTAGAATACCCCTTTTAAACTTCTAAGTGCCGTTGTTTTTCTTTGATCACCTCTATACATTCCATATTCCAGCGCCCTTCTCTCTGCTGCATATTCATGTCCTCAGGATAATTTAAAGGCATACTTGCATGTTTGACAGTGATAAATAAAACTCATCCATCATATAGCAGAACCTCTGGGGAAAATTAAATATCCCCAGTTCCAGCGCCGTTACTGTCTGCATGATTATGAACCTGATCCAAAGCTCATTGAACCGGTGGCAATATTTAATGAGCTGGCAGAGTATTTATTCTTGGATAGAAAGAAAGAAAGAAAAACCATACAACTTCTTTTTGGCACTCGCAGACAGTGGGATGCTGCAAAACCTTTCTGCTCACTGCCCGTCTTGCTAATCAGACATTGTGATTTCTTCCAGGTGCAACCTCAGCACATCTACAGAAGAGGGTGGATGGAGGATCAGGTCTGTGCTCTACCTCAGCACACTGCCCACCTTATTACTGTGAAAGGTGTGAATTTTATTTGCTTGCAGGATATAAACATTACCTTTTTCCATGCCTTTTCAGCAACGTGAAGCCATTACAGTAACTCACTCCACCTTGTGAAACTGTGCCTGGAAGGGCATCTGCCTTGTGGAGACCTGCATGCTCATCCTAGAGGTGCTACTGCTCCTCAAAAATGTAAATATCAGACTATGTACCACCTGCCCTCCGTGTCCCAGAAGTGAGGTGCTGGTACCAGTCCTCGCAGAAGTTCTCTGACGTGGCAAAGCAGCATTAGATCTGTATTACAGAGGGAGAAGCAATGGAGAAGAAAACCTGCACCAGGCCCAAACGTGCATGTCAGGTTAGCCAGGATGGGGATAAGGACTTGCCCTGGCTTTGTTTCTCCCTTGAAGGCTGCTCCATCTGAAATGTGGGGGTATGTAGGAGGGATTCCTGTGCTAGCCTTGGCACAGGCACTGAGCCCTGCCTGGCTGCTCAACCCAAAAACCAGCGGATTGTTTATGGTCAGGGTTTATTTGGGGAGGAGGGAGACACCAGTTTGGGATGGGGAAGGTTTTATGAGCCTGTTTTCCCAGCCATCAAAACTACCCCAGCAACCAACTGCACCAGAAGAAGAAGGATGAGACAGGGTGGCAGGAAAACATGGGGCAGGATTTGTCACACCTCTCTTGGGGCTCCTGTGTCACCTTGCCCATCCTAAGGCAGGTGAAGGGAAGGCTGGGTGACTCTGCACCACTCTCATAAGTGCAAAAAAGAGACAGGACAGTTGCTTTGGACCAGGCAGTTAATTTTTGGATGGTTAAAAGCAGGTGTGATAGCTACCCAGCCTTCACGATCATCTCAGGGAAGACGCTGTGTGGGAAGAAGACCTCGTGGCTGCCTGGCAAAAGCCCGAAGCAGCAGTGAAGGGCTGGAGGAGCTGAGGTGGGATGCAGGCGAGGGCAGAGCACAGCCACATGTAGCTGTGCATTGCCAAGCCACCGGCCAGAGGGCAGGTAGCGGCACAATCACGTAAATCATGGCTGATGCTCCTAGGAAATTTACAGCTGACCAGTGAAAAATGAAACGGCCTGACCTTTCGCTTCGGGCTACAATGGTTGTGCCGCCACTGGCCCCGCTCCCCTCCGGACCGCTGGAGAGCCAGTTGCTATAGCTGTGACATTCCCCCTGCAGTTGCCTGAGAAACGTGCCGAAGCCCCTGGCCGACACCTCCCGCTCTCAGCATCCCCCCCTCTGGCACTCGAGATGCTTTATGTGCCGATCCCAGTGTCCGAAGGCGCAGGCGGAGGTTAAGACCTTATCCCGTATTCTGTCCCTACTTAGCAGGATCCCTCTTCAATGCTCTCACCCGGAGCAGGAGATGATCATGTTTAGTGACCTGTCACACTAGTACTTCAGGCTTTTGTTCTGGGAAATTGGCCTTCCTCTTTTCCATGTGAGAGGATTTGGGCTGTGTCATTAGAGCCATCAGCCCGCCAAGGTTAAGGGAGCGAGGAGAGAAAGCTGTTTCTCCCTGAGCAGCGGCGGCTCTTAAATGTCTCACCTCTTTTGAAGCAGAGGTTCCCATCCCAGTGGCATTAAAGCAGCCCCGGGATGGGAGGCAGTGGGCTCTGCCGCTCACGCTAGGTGGTGGGTGCCCAGGAAGAAAACGAGCTGCTCCCTAATCTTCATGGGCATATTGCAAACCTCCACCCTGAGAGTTACTGCCTTGGTATCTCAGCGTCTCAAACAGAAAAAGAAAAAAAAAAAAATCATTGTCACCTGCCAGCCAGATCTGTAGATGCTGTTCCTCCCTTACTTAGAAGTGGCCCTGGGAAACTTTATCTGGAAGGTTGATGGGAGGAGGACATGGGATTTTAGGTGTCCCCTTCTAGAGAGCTTGTTTTAAAGGCACCAAGGTCTTTCCTTCTATTCCCAGGAGGAATATTGAAACAGACCCTGAAAAAACCTGCTGAGAGAACTGTGGCATCTTGAGGAACCTGGAGGTGAGTTTTGCCCCAGCCATCCTGTGCCTGGGAGGGTCCTCTACTCCCCCAATAAACCTAACGCCTGGAGAGGGGCCTTGCAGTCTGGGAGGGGATCTCCTTTGCTTGCTCAGCGTGGGAGATGGGCAGCTGCCCTTTGTGTGGCTTTGCCTTCTCCTGCCATGGCCTGGACCTCACCAGTGATAAGTACCTCCTTGACACGACCATCTCCTTGGGGTTAGAGCCAGGGTGGTTTGTACTCAGTGGAGTGGTAGGAGGTGAGGGAAGTGGTTGTGCTGCTGCTATCGGCCTCCTAGGAGCAGTGTGCTTTTCTTAGTGCCACTGTGCCAGCAACGCACCACTGCCCACAGCTGGCTGGGAAAAAATTGGGTGTTTCTGAAATACTTTCTCCCTCCTGGTCCGTTTTGTCCCCTTTCCTTTTAAGCCAGTCTTTGGAGTGTCAGACTGTGAAGGTTTTCGCTGGCCGCATTGCCAGCTCTGGCTCAGCAGCTCCCCTGGACTTCATCTGGGGAGTCTGTGGGTGTGAGCACTGAGGAGCAGGGTTCTGGGTGGCCCAAGTCCAGGGTTGTGGCCAAGAATGCAGAGCAGGGCTTAGGCAGGGTTCCCAAGGGTGAACCCTGTAAAAAAGTACATGGAGCTTTGAAGGACAAGACTACAAGAGGAGCCACCCTAAGGGGGTGCTGCTCATGGGCATGGTTATTGGTCCTTGGCCTCCAATGTCACTGAGGTTGCTGTGTACTGATGAAAGAGGTTTTCTCCATTACTTTCTTAATTTATGTCCCCAGGGAAGGGAGCCTGTGTAGCAACCTGCCTGGGTAGCAAGCGAGCACACCTTGGTGGTCTCAGCCTTTTTGGGATGGAGCTGGACTCCGGGCTTTGTGCTGAGAGGATGGCTTTGGATTCCTTGTGCTGGGCGATCAACCTGCCTGAGGAGACCTTTAAAGTTTCAAAGTGTCTTTCTGAAGATCCATCCTACGTGATGTCGGTTGGAACCTATACGAGCACTTCTACCAAGATGTTGCTTCTCTTCCTATGAGCTGCATTGAGTTGGCACGAAGCGCTGATGGTTTGGATTTGGGGGTTACCCTGTTGATCTCGATTTCGTTGAGCGTGACTCAATGGCCCCCAATCCTTTTTCTACAACTTCTTCCCTCTGAGGTGCTGTTGGCGTTCTGTGCCAACACGATCCAACTCCAAAGAGCTGCTGCTATTCCAGTGACCTACTCCCACATTCAATACCTGTTTGTACCACATGCCATGGGGTGTTACAACACTGCTGCTCTGCCAGCCAGTTGCAGGGTAGTTTGGTATGTGTAGGAAGGCTTATACCTACATTTCAGGTTCACACCAAAGGCTGAGTGTGCTTTCCACATAGCAACTGTGGAATGTGCTGGAACAGGAATTTATAGTAATTTGGCTCCACTGCAGTAACCCTCCATGGTAAATTTAGGCAACTTACTTTTCAGGGGAAAAGTGGACTTGCACCCAGGCTGAGGGTGCCTGACATGCACCAGAGGTGAACACCAGAGAAAGCAAGGCATGCAAAACTGTCAAAAATGAGTAGGATTTCAACATGGAGAGTCTCATCCAAGCCTTGAGCATTGCATACGCTCTGTGTTGATCTCCAGCCCAGCCAAATTGCGACCGACCCCAGATAGGCAGAGCTGTTATCCTGGGGACACCAAGTCAAGCAGGTCTTGCTGGTCTTGGCCAGCTTGGTGGCAGATGCACCCACAGGTGGCTTTGGACAGTGAGCCAGGTCCAGGAAAAGCTTCGTAACCCAATGAGAAAAGCAGGTTGAGCACTGGCAGCAGCAGGCCCCACTGTGCAGCTTTCAGTGGTCCATTTCTGGGTGAAGAAGAAAACCTGGGGGTGGGGAATGGTGGCCCCACACACCCACCAATGGCTCTGTAAAAGAATAGGGGCATACCTGGACAGTGGAGCCCTGGGAGGAGGGAAGAAGGGAAGTGCAGGCAACATCAGGTGTCACGCTTGGACCTGCAATGTGTGACACCTCCCTGGGCCAGTGAAAATGGGTAGGTCAGGACAGCAGCTTTTTGTTGCAACCTGATTACAGCCTTTCTGTTCTTGCTGACCCTTTTCTGTGGGTTGTTTTTTTGTTTTGTTTTGCTGTTTTTTGTGGATTTTTTTTTCCTTGAAAGAATTAAAAAGTACAGCTTCCATGAATAAATATAACTCTTAGCTCCATCTTATTAACTAAAAGCAATTTAGGGCTAAATACAGTGAATGTTAACAAAAAGCCAAGAATAGAAAATTGTTTAAGTGGCCAAAGAAACTTTCTCCCATTGTGATGCAAGCCAAGCTATGCCAGCTATATGTAAATGTATGCAGTAGGCTCTGTGCATGTGTCCACTTTGAAGTTGCCATCTGAATTTAATTCTGCCTTTGTGATTAAATCAGGCCATTACGTTTAATCTCACTTAATAGTAAGAAACGCTCTTTGTTGTTTTCTATAGGCAACATATTCTGCCCCTAACATATACAGCTTGGCATTCACACTTTACTATTAATCCCCGATGGCTGATAATTGCTTCATCTCCAAGTTCTCTGTCCAATTCACAAGGGAACTGATTGCAACTATTCTTCCCCTATACATTAATGCACTGTTTTGGTCTTACTTCTTTGGCTCAGTGAACCCTATCAAGCTGTCCACATTTTCTGGGCATGTGGGCGTATTGTAAGTTGTTAAATTAAATTCTGCGCTGACCCCCTAAACACCAGAATCTATTAGCGCTGCAAGTTAGCTGATTGACAAGTGGGGCTACTTTTCCACTCAAAAACCTGACATAAAAAACCCCCCAGCTTAAATAAGCCTGAATATTTTATTTCAAGTGAAAGTCCGAGGTCTTCTGCCTGCTGTCTTTCTACTTACAATTTCATTACTGCAGCAGGATTAATTGTATTATTACCGTGGTATTGTTTCAGTGATCTTACATATGTCAGTCGGGAAATTTCTTTGGAAAACAGACCAAGTATCTGGAAGATGTCTTTAGTTTGCTTGAATCTAGAAGCCCATGCAGAATTTTTCTCCAAGTCTATTCAATTTAGAGATCTGGGGTTTTTTGGGTTTCTGTTTTCTTTTTTTTTTTTTTCTCTTCCCAGAAGATGGCCCTAATTTGTAATTACTGAATTATGCCCAAGGAGACTCAGACTGTCATTATTTTGCCAGAAATGTAAAAAAAAAAAAAAACAAACCAATGCAGATTCCTGCAGGGAGACTGATTGAAGGAAATACTCAAACTCCCCAGGAACAAATCCTGGCAGTTTGGGTTTCCTTTCCTTTACCAAAACCCTCCATATGAACAGATCCCTAGGCTTTTCCATCACAGAAAAAAATACACTGATATAGTGAAAACCACATATAAACAGGGTCTTACCTATTTCCACTGCTAGCAGTGTTATAATACCTTCCATAGCTGCTGAGCAGGGACTGCAACTACATGTTTTTTGATGAGTGACTGTGACAAGTTATCCATATTTCAAAGTGTTGCAGTGATATATGGCATTTCTTCACTCTGATTAGTTTTCATTGTGGTGACTGTATCAAAATAGATCTTCTTAAGTTGTCATACAAAGTTTTTGAAGTACTGATCTGGGCCATGTGGACAGTGATAAAATCTGAAATTTAATAGCAAAGACTGATTTTTTTTTTAAAGCTCACAGCTATGGAAAGGCCAAAATCCATCATGCATCACAGCAGAATTTAACTGCTAATCAACATGGGTTTAGAGGGTATGACTGCAGATTGTCATTTGTAGTCACAGAATCATAAAAAAATTGAGGTGGGAAGGGACCTTGGGAGGTCTGTGATCCGACCTCTTGCTCTAAGCAGGGCTAACTTTGAAGTTATAGTGGAGTGCTCAGAGTTTTGCTGATTTTGGTCCACTGCTTCTTGTCCTTTTTCTGCATGCCTCTGAGATGAGTCTGGTTCCACCTTTTCTGCAGCCTCCAGGTAAGCAGCAGGAGACCGCTATTAGTCCTTCCTCAGGCTTTCCTTCTCCAGTCTAAACAAATCCAATTCCCTATCCCATAAGGATTAATTTTCTCTCTGGCCATAGAAAAGCATCCACAAGCACTGAATGTGGTGGTGTCAGTCACAACAGAGTCAAGTAGCAAAGATATCCAGGTGGCACACAGCCCTGCCTCTTCCGCACTGTACATGGTCACCTTGCCATTGTTGAGACATCCTCAAACCTCAGGGAGCTCCTTCATTGATGAAGGGAAAATGCTATCACAATGTGGGCAAGGTGAAGCTAATAGTGATGAGTAGAAAAAAAAACATACAGAAAATTTTGCTGCTCCAGTAAAATTTCCCTATGTGCATTCACAGCTGGAATAGGGGAGCCTCCCTGGCCTCCTCACATGTACCTCTCCTAACCTACGTTCAAGGCAGGCTTTTTATGATGGGCTAGCTACAAGATATTTTCCTGACCTAGTAAATGCCACTGGAAGGAAAGAGAAGGCTATTTTTCTCATATTAACATTCAGGTCACTTTAAAAACACCACTCTGAGCCCCAGACAACTAGAAGTCAGAGGCTATTGCACAAATCCATCAGGCTTTGAGCATTATCTAAAGCTGAAAATCTGCTCATGCTAATTTGTAAACTCTCTATAATCAATTCCTAATGGAAATACTGTTAAAAAGTACAAATAAATGCTAGCATAAAAACCCCATGCAGCTCAATATAAGTGTTTTGTAATCTCCTTTCATAAGCCTAAAAATCTTGAGGAGTAGAAGGTAATTTGAGCCTCATCTTTTCATTTCTCTCCATCTTTTCTCTTTGCTTAAAGGCCTTCAGTTCAGAATCAAATGCTTTATTTGCTTCACATACATTTTTGCCCCTGTTTTTTTGTTTGTTCAACGTGGCTACAGCAACACTGGTGTCAATTGATCAGAGCAAAATCATTGTGATTTATTAGCCACTTCTAGAAAGGACAAAGCCAGTGTGACCCAGAGGGCTGTAAATTTTTGTCCACATCAAGCAGGAACAGAAGAGGGTCTTTTTTTTTTTTTTTTATATGTAGATTCAGGTCCAAAAGCTGTGGCTTGTATTTCCCGTTGTCTCCCAGAATCTCCTATGATTCCTGCAGTTTAGAGCCAGCTACATACTGTATTTCCACAACCAGGAGCACACATATGCTCTGGAGTTGAATGATTTATTCAGGGTGAACTTTCCCAGTGATTTTCAATAGTCTCCATCCAAATCAGCGTCTCTAAAACGTTGCACAGATGCTTTTTATTTTTATCCTGTTTCAGCCGCCTCTTGTGCGAGTAGTTACGTGACTCCTGTGAGGCATTTTAATTAATTAATTTACATTGCTATGTTGCCTCACACTGGCTTCGACAAAAGTCACTTTATTTAGTTTATAGAGCGATTGTGTCCTGCTGCACACTGTAATAGGCAAGGAAATGGCTACATGGGGGCTGGAGACTCTGCTCTTAAAGCAGGAATACGACTCCGTGAGAGTAAAGGATTTTGTCCTGGTGGTTTCCAAGGGCCACTCTAAGGAAAACTGGTAGGGAATGAGATTAATGCTCTAATTAAAGGACAGGGAAAAAAACCTGCTAGTTTTGTCTAAGAAGTGATTTGTACTGCAATGAAGCCTTTGGAACTCCCACAGCCCACAAATGTTGAATGGTGTTTAATAAATCAATAATGTCCTATTAAGTTATCCATTCAGGTAATTATATAACTTTATTGGCATTTTCTCTGAACTGTGCCACAGCGTTAGGCTTCTTTACGTTACTTTGGATCAGACAGAGCATCAGAGCTAGCCTTGGGAAGGCTGGCTTAAGTTTTGAGTTGTTTTTTCATTTTCCATTAGAAATTACTCAGGTTAAAAGTCAACAAGAAGCAGTGTGAATGCTAGTGATTTGGGAGACACCCACGGAAAGTCGATGTAGAGGTTTATTTCGAAAACAACTATGAAAAGTTACCCCATGTCCTTTTAGTTCTTACCAAATGAAGAGACCTTACAATGAAGTGTGTACCTAGCAGCAAAATCAGTAGCAATAGAGTCAAAAATAAATTTAAAATTAATCATATTTATCCCCCCTGTCTTTAACAAAAGACTGATTTAGGTTTTGAACTGCCCAGCACCTGCTTTGGATTTGTTCTTAGCATGAAATGGGGGATGGCAAACCCTGGCCCAAGCCATTTCAGATGTCTGCTTTAAGTGCTTCTTCTTACCCACTGCCTCATTTGTATGAATACAGAAAAGAAATATACCAACTTTAAAAGGACTTTGAGATGCCTGTGTGTGAAGGATGCAGCAATTTCATCTTGCTGCTATTCTTATCAACAGATGTTTTCATGATAAAAATCGTTGGTAACTCCATTGCAAAAGTGGAGAAGTGAGAACTGTAACAAATAGATGCCTGCAGAAACCTGAGCGGGAGCACGATGGCAAGGAAGAGGCTTATGGTACGTTGGGCTTTAAGAGCTGCCTTTCACTTTACATTCAGAGGCTGTGTCCCTGCAGCCTTTTACTTCTGTTGCAGCAAAAGCCTGTTCACTCCTCTTGTGGTAAAAGCCTCCAGATCAACTCCAAAGACTTTTTTATTCCTAGAAGTACTGCGACGCCTGCACAACTCTGAAAGCGCGTGGAGCTTTCCGAGTGCCCAGCGATGTCCTGCCCATATCAATGGTGCCGGCAAGCGCGCCCAGGCAGGGGGTGAATGCTTGGCAAGCCTTCCCCTGAAGTTGTTCAAGCTGCCCAACCTGCATCTCAGATCCTGCCACCACCCAAGTCGCACAATAACCATCTGGGCTGGCCCTGGAGTTCCATTCACCGCGTGGGACAAAGTCACCGTTTCTTTTTTTTCCTACAGGCTGGCCCTGCCAGCAGCAGGGACGCCGTGCGGGTTTATTTGGTCTCCGAGCTGCTCTTGGAGGATGCTTCCTTTCTCTCCAGGACTCCTGTCTGCGTTAAGCCTCATGGATCCCAATGCAAAACGCCACCCTGCTCTCCCTGCCACCGTCCCCTGGTGGGTCGCAGCCACGTCACCCGTGTGCTTCATCTGCCAAGCACGACAGCTGATTATGGGACACCCGCAAGCTGGTAAAAATAAGGCATTGCACCTTTAGCAGTAAAATATCACTCATATTTATTATATAATTATTAAATATTCAAGGGTCGAGGGCTGCCAAGGCAGTCAGGGACAGGAGGAGGGCACGAATGGTGGTGGACTTTTTTTTCTGCTTGTGACTGGGTTCTCCTTGAAGGGCTCGCACCCGCGAAGCCATGCGGAGCCACAGCCCCGCGGCGAAAGGCCCAGGCAGCCCCAGGGAGGCAACCCCGTGCCCGGCGGCACCCCTCAAACTCGCTTCCATTCGCGGAGTCGCCGCGCCGGGGCGGCGGGCCCTTTAAATCGGAGGCGCGCCCGCCGGGGGCCGGCGCTGGCCAATGGGAGGGAGGGCGCGGCGGGGAGCGGGCGCCCATTGGCTACGGCGCAGCGGGTGCGGCGCTGGGGGAGCCGGGGGCGCGGGAGGTGCGGGGGGTGCGGGGCCGGGAGCGGGAGCGGGGCCGGGCAGAGGGTGCGGGGGGTGCCGACGAGCAGAGCCCGTGGCTGCTGTCAAGCGGCCGGTGCCCAAGTGCCCGGGGGTGTTACGGCCGAGGTTTTCCAGCGAGGAAGGCCCAGGGGGCGGGTTTTGAAGGATTCTTCCCCACGCGTCAGTCTGGCGGTGGAAAGAAACGGGGAGATCATTCCGTGTCCGGCGGTGGCTCGGGCTCGGAGCGTGCAAAATCCTTCTGAGAAGCGAACGTATTGCTGGTGGGGCTGAGAAAAGAGCTGCTAATGGGTCCTGAGGTGTGAGAGACTGTCAAGGGCAGGGACACCCTTCCGCATCCCTTCCCCGCTTCCAAAAGTCCCTCACGCTCTGACAAAAGTTGGAGGCTCCTCCCCCGAGAAGCACTTTCTGTCTGTCTTTACGCCCAGTGGTGGTGTTTTGATGCTGGTTGAAGTGACAAGACCCACAAACCGAAGCTTTGCTCCCGGTGCAAGTAGGCAGAGGGAGAGCAGGAAACTGTTTCCAGTGTTCAGCACTTGGTTTGAAAACAATAACATACTCCACTTTCTCCTGGGGGTCCTCACCAAAACCTGCATAGACATTTAGTACAGAGGAAAAAACTAATTAGCATCCTGCAGACAGCAGGAAATACAAAGAGACCCCCTCAAAGAAGGTGCCAGTACTGAAGTTCCCAAGGATGCTCTTTTTCTGAACAGACTGTCCATCCCATGGGCAAACTTCCCTTTGACAGGAGAAGAAGGGCCTTGAGGTGGGTGAGGACCTTGTAGGGAACCAACTCTTCCCTTTGGGAGTCCCTGGGCAGAGGGACCCACTGTGAAGTGGGTTCCTTTTCCTCCATGTACCAAGTGAAGCCAGAGAAGGGGTGAGAACTAAACTTATAGGGCTTTCCTCATCCTCTTTTCCTGTTTCTCTGTTTCACACCCTGTTCACAACCACTTCTCTGGTGGCAGCACCCTGAGGGTACCAGGCAGGGGCATGCACACATGGGTTTTGCCTTTGACCCAGGTCCCTGGCCATGCACACACAATTTTGCCCTCTTCTCCTTCTCCTTTTCCTTTTCCTTCTCCTTCTCCTTCTCCTTCTCCTTCTCCTTCTCCTTCTCCTTCTCCTTCTCCTTCTCCTTCTCCTTCTCCTTCTCCTTCTCCTTCTCCTTCTCCTTCTCCTTCTCCTCCTTCTCCAAGGAGCACATTCAGGAGCATGTATACTGCTCAATAGAGTGCACCAGGCTCGAAGCTGAAAAATTACTGCTTAGTCTTCTGCTCTCTCACAGGGTTTTGAGATTATTTTTTTTCTCCTAGAAGGGTATTTTTCATCCCTGAAAAAAAAAAAGTGCATTAAAATCCAACAGGTTTGGGTTATTGTTGCAAGAGTTCAATCCTGGTCACTACCATCGCTCCCCCTTCCTTGCATTTCCCAGATCCCCAAGAGGAAAAGAGAGAATGAATGAAAGAAAGAAAAATCCTCAAAAAGAAAGCAGGGGTCTCCTCTCAGACTCTCACGCTTGCAGGCTAGCTCCTGGCACGCTTATAGGCATGGCACACAGCCTCTTCTGTCGGCACAGTCTTGGCAAACCTGGGCCAGGGCTGGCCTTACTCATTGTGTTCAAGTCACCTTCTTGATTACAGCAAAAAAAGGCGTTTGTGGTGGGTGACCGAATTGGCCACCCTACTAGACAGAAGGCAGAAGGAGAAAAAATAGGAAAGAAACAGGCAAATTAGTGTTGTGGGGAGAGGGGAGAATGACACCCAGGGGAGGAAGCGATACCGGCTGCCTCCTATTTATAAGTCAGCTCTTGCCTGGCATTCTCTGGATGCTCATAAAGCTGTGATACAGCCTGGCTGCCCCGCTCCCTCCCTGGCGGGTCCTGCCAGCAGGGAGACCTGCCGAGGGGTCCTACTCCTTCTGGGGGAGCCGCTTTGGGCATAGAGGCCACTGAAGTGGCTCTGGATCCTCTGTTGCCATGCTGGGACCGCCGCAGGGGCTGTGGCACCTGCACCTCTGTGGGTAGTGCACACACACTCAAAATGTAATACATAAGTTCAAGTCTTTCTTTTATGCTACGTTAGGGAGCAGATGGGAATTCAGCACATCACCAGAAGAGGTGTCTACCTGAGCTGTGGGGTTAGTAAAGAGGGTGAAGTATGTGGTAGCTGTGGCAAATTCTTGGTTTTTCTCTTCTATTCCTACTAATAATCCATTTTCAAAATGCAGGCAGATGAGCACAGCACCTGTGCAAAGGAGAAATTGAAAGACATTTCTAATTCAAACACAGTTATTGTTTCTGTTAAAATGCTGCCACTCGACAAGCAGACTCAAATCTCAGTTGCAAATAATTCTGTTGAGTGAATATTTATATTTTGCTGCAGACATCAGTAGCTTCTTGCAATGTTTTAGTAAAAAATACCTGTGAATAGTAGAAGTACATCACCTTGTAACAGTCAGTTATACTCGGTTAGCACAAAATGCCTTAATACGAAATGTATAGTTACCCACAGTTTTAACTCACTGAAAATAAATGAGGGAAAAAAAGTTAGAAGAGTTTTTTTTTTTAATTTGTCAAACATCTTGAAATAAGCAATCAAATGCTCACTTTAGTGATGTTACATGATAGAAGATGTGGTGCAAAATAATATCTAGCCTTTCACAAAATAAAGCCGTGCCAGCGAGCTGTGAAATCACACACGCTAGTGTATAAAATCCCTTTCAAAGCCTTGGCTTTCCTCACGAGAGCAAGAAATATTCTTGGAGGCTTTCTGGAGTCAGCAGCCGAAGCCAACCACTATAGAGGGCTTACACCGATACAATCCAAAAGGACAATTTGCTTGGAAGCCTGTGGCTAATTTTGAGCACAATGCCCAATGTCATGGTCAGTTGTGCTGCAGAAAGTTGGCAGCTTGGCTCAGCCTCTCCCTCGGCCCAAAAAGATGCGAGCGTTTCTGGCCGAAGCGGCACTGCTTATTGGATGTCCCAGACGGCTTCAAACGAGCCCTTTCATAGCGACACACGGCCAAGTGCGGGCAAAGAAACGAAGGGAGAAACAAAGGTGGCTCTGAAGTCATTTCCCCGTGCTGAAGCCAGCCATCCGGTTTCGCTCCTTCCCCATTGAGGGGGCAGAAAGCGGCAGGAAGAGATGGGCTGAAAGGGAACAAACCGGCCGAATGGGCTGGCGGGGAGGCAGCCAGGGCCGGGGCCGCGCCGGGCGAAACTCCCATTCTCCCTGCCCAGAAAGGGATGAATGATTAATTATAGGCATCCAAAAGGTAATAGATGTGGTGGGCCGGCGTCCTGCAGCCAAGTTCCTAGAGCACCTGCGAAAACAGGAGGCGCCGGGAGACAAAGCCGCTCTCCCCCTTTATGGAGAGCACAGAGGGGTACTGTTCCCCCCCTTCACCTGGTCTGCTTTCTGCTGGCACAGCCTCCCCGCAGCGCTGGCGATTTCCATGTTCGCTTGCTGGACGGAGGAAGCAAACCCCCCCCTTGTCCACAGAGAAAGGAAACGGTGCCATCCCAGATGCCAAAAAGGGAACGGGGAGCGGGGAGTCTGGGATCCGGCCCACAGACCAGAGGATGCAGGTCTCAGATGTCAACTCTTTTCATCTTTGAGCAGCCTGACGGCCGGTGCACAAGGCCACCGCGCGCATAGGTACTAGAGACGGGATTTTCAGAGTAACCTAAAGAGAATCAGGCACTCAGATCCCACTGCAATTAAATGGAGACTGGCTCCCTTAGAGGCATTTGAAAATCCCAGCCTATCCCTATGGATTCAGCAAAGCACAGAAGAACCTGCTGAACTGAAGCACAAGTTGCAGGTGGTAAGGAGTAGGTGTCTGGTTACTCCTGCATTAGGATAAAAACATCCTTCTTTCTTTGTCTGTTTGTTTCTGGCAAGCTAGTAAGTTTGACAAATATGATTTAACCACCCTCTGCGATGGCTCTGTGGGACAATGTTGTGAGTCCTCTCACTGCATTCCATCTTCCCACTGCTGCTCCAGCTCTCAGACCCACTCCCTGCTCCCGTCCTCCCCCTGGGACAGAGCTGCACCTTGTTCTTGCCTCAGCAAAATTCAATTTTTCTTAAACTTGGGAGAAGCCACGAACCAGAACTTCACTGCCAGTGAGCACATGGGCTGACCAACCCCACCGCAGCTCCAGGCCGGTGTGGACTGAATGCCTGAGGGAGGGGGAAGCCAAAACCCCACTTTCTGTGCTGCTTGCCTTGTGGTCCCCACCTGTCCTGCACTGCTGGCCACACTGGCATTCCTGGCACTTCAGGCAAAACAATCTTTTCAGCAGTAGGTCTTGACTGTGGTTTTTCTTGCAGGATTCACAGAGGGGAAGATGTGCCAGAGGGGGATGCCCAAACAGGAGACTTTGGACCCAGATCTGCAGCACTGCACAGGCATCGCTTCACCAGTGGCCAGAGGTGTAAGTGGCTTAGGTGGCCATGGTGGAGAGCAAGACACGCATGTGGGACTTAAAAGCTTGTCTACAAAGGGAAGTCGGTGCAGTGGTAGGAATTCACGTGGCAGGTCGGTATGCGATAGCTACGGTGCTGCACGTTGTGACTCTGATTTTGTGTGAGCTTCCCGGTAGAGACAGTGCCCGCAAGTCAACATAATGAAGGACCTTAGATCCTTGAGGCACTTTGTTAAATAGGATTTAGCTATCTAAGTCGCTTAGATTTTGCATGCTGCATGGAACAATGCCCAAATTGCCCTATAAATCATATGTGGTCATTCAGTGGTGTGGGGAAGCAAAACCCCTTTGAGTATCCCGCTGGAGGAATAATGAGGAGAAGCAAGGCAGGCATCACAGCCTTTGCCTCGGAAAACAGTCAATAAAATGATTCCTGTGCCTGTTCGGTGAGGAAGGTTTGGCAGAAGTAGACACACCAAATAGTGGGAATGACCAGCCTCGTGTGGCTGCAAATGACACTGTAGTAGTTTCCCTTTTATAATTTCCCTCCCTCTCTTTCCATTAGCCAACCTGTTAATGCTTGCGGAGATGCAGTAGCCTCACAGCAAGGCAAAGGTACATTTGGGTACAAGAGATGCTGGTGTGATGGAAAAGTTGCTTGTCCTTCCTTGCCTGGATGAACCTGCCTTCCCCAAACGCATACTGCCAAAAAAATCCTTTGGAGAAAGCAATTGGAGGCATCAGCCAGGCGATAAGCCCGACACTTCTTTGCAAGTAAAGCCAGGCAAAACAGATCTCACTCACAAATATCTTCAAATCATCATCTCAAAAAATAAGATAAAATTTACTCTGAATGTTTAAAGAATGCCTTGGACAGGGTGCAGAGCAAGTGCGTATAGGTGCAGGGAGAGGAGGCACACACACCCCCCCCGGCACGGCACACACCGTGCGGTGGCACCAGCAGGAAGCTCAGCCCCTACTTCAGGCTCTCCCCGTGGGCTGGCGGTGGGGTGAGAGCCACCGAGAGCCACGCGTGTGTGTGTGCTGGCAACGTGGCAGGACGGCGCCGAGCCCTCCGCCGCCGAGCACCGGGGGCTCAGCCACGACAGATGTTGTATGCTAATGCTGGGGCGAGAGGCACCCGGGGCAGACACGGCCGCCGGAGAGGCTTCTTGGTGGCACGGCGTGGAAGACCCATCCTTGTCCTCGCCTGGGTGAGCAGCAGCCCGGCCACGGCCTTCTCCTTGGCCGGTGGTGGGTCCCCTCTGGCAGGAAGCGCGCGGGGGCTCGCCGAAGCCAGCGGGCTGCTCTCCCCGCTCCCTTTTTTTCCAGATGGTTGACGCGCACAGGGAACAATAGCCGGGACAGCATGGCAGGGCGCACCGCCGAAACCTCCCCCTGCATACAGAACAGCGCGGGGACCATAATTAGCGGCCCTGCTCATGTCAGGCTGGGACCGTTCCCATAAAGATGAATTCCCTCCCTGTTGCTCTGGTGGGGGGGAGACGTTCAACCAAGGGTGGGCCGGAGGGTCCCGGGACGGGAGGCGGTGGGGATTAGCTCTCGGTCTGGCCCGCCTTGCACGAGCCTTTGTGAGGATAAACAGAACAGTTTTGTTTCCTTAAAGAGCAAACCTGGAAGAAGCATGTTCTGGCCTCTCGATAGAGGTGTCTGGAGTATTAGGCATTCTGGATGCGCGTGTGTGTGCGTGTGAGCAGGGAACAAAAAATACGAATAAAAAGCCTCTAACTTTTCTTCTGCTGCCTTTGCACGCTGACACACGCGGAAGCCCAGAGCAGTGACTTGCTTGCGCTGTTTCTAATCTAGGCTTTTCAGCTACTCCTAATTTAAAAGTACTGAAATGTCATTAAAATTATCAGCGTCAAAACTTTCGCTTGGCTCCTTGCACACTCAGCTTCCCAGAGCTACCTGATCCACAGCATCTTCTTCACCGTACATGGCCCACGACCGTGCCCAGAGAGCAGAGGCAGGCAAAGAGAGTAAGGGCTAATTTTCACTAGTAACCTTGAAGCTGGGATATTGGCACCCCAGCTTCGAGGTGACTGCTGAAAATTCTTGCTCGAGAAGGAGGAGAAAAGCTTTTGGCTGGGGTGAGGACACCGGGTAATTCCTCGCCCTTGTCCTTGTGGTTGCACCACTGACAAGAGGCAGAAGTGAAGTCCCTGTGACAAAGCCCACCCACCATTCAGGCACAGGAGTAGTGCCTGTCCCAATGCTGAAGTGTCCATGGTTTCTGTGAAATATGGGTCCACACCCCAGGCTTTACGGAGCTCCTCTGGACTTTGAGGTTTCTACTTGCTCTGCTTTGGAAAGATCATATGTGTGTGTGTGTGTGTGTGTGTAGATCTGTGCTTCACAAAAGACATTCAAAGCGCTGTAGATTTTCTCCTCTTTAAAATAATACAGAAGTCTTATTTTAATGACAAAACTAGAAGTCCTGCCACCAAGTCGGTTGAACAGCACCCACCTTGGAAAGCATTTGTCAAACGTGGTACTTCCAGGACTGTCACTGCTAGCAGGGTTTTCTCCCTCTTTCATTGCCCGGCACTGCTGGGATGACAAAAACACAAGCTGCTGCCAGCAGCCAGGCTGGAAACTCTCCCTTAGCCGGCCCGTGGCAGCTCTCGCATGGCTCGGCTGTGACCGTGGGCTGTACAGAGACACACAGCTGCTGTGGGGGACTTGCTCCCCCCGTGCAAGCAAAAGGCCAGGCAGATGCTGGGCTAATAGTGTGCACTGCAACAGCACTGAGAAATCTCTGAGAAAAATGCACACCTTGGGTTTGTCTTTACCTGCTCCAAGCTGCTGCATCCATACTATGAGCCTCTGCTGCAGGCAGGTCATTAATTCCCATCAATTATCCCACCCAATTTCCTCATCCGATGCACCTTGCGTGATGCTGGGAATGGGGGGTGGGGGGGGTGGGATGGTGGCTGCTATCTCTCCCCAACCACCTCCCAGTTGGTAGGTTTTTGTCCTGCTCTGATGTGAAGGTATGGTCGGACAGGCTTGTCACGATCTACTTTCAGATAAAGCACCCAACATACGGTGCCACAGAAAATGTAGGGCTGGATTTTTGCAGGCTCATAGCCAAATTGGATGTGCCACCTGGGCATTTTGGCGTGGTTGTGCTGTCTCTGTGGACTACACAGTAAAGGCAAAAACTGTTTTTCCTGAAGTATTTAATGGTATCTGAAGATGTCCAGGTGCTCAGACAGTATATGGGGAAACACCATCCTCTCCATTCTCTGTCCTCATATCCAGCCTCTAAAATCTCCATCAGTTATCTCCAGTCAGAGATCCTGAACTAACTGCTCTGACTCACTGTCAGACATTCTCATTTTCTGAAATCCCTTAATTTTGCCAAAGTTACGCTTTGGCTTTTCTGATGAAGGAAAACATAGGCAAGAGGTGGGGGCCGAGCACATGGAAGAGGCGATGCCAGCTCACCGGTGGTCCTCAGGCTGGGATTTGGAAACCCAAACACATCTCTGTCCCACTCCGGGTCCATGAGCTGAAAGGAGGAGGCAGAGCAGTGGCTTCTCCGCAGCTACTGCTCTCACCCGAGCTTCCACCAGCGGGCTTTTTCTTTTTAATTTCGGGTCACCTTCAACCAACCTCCCGCCCTGTATAAAGTGAAGTGTTGCTGGAGCCGGGAAGGAGAAAGCGAGCGACGGCAGCGCCTGAGAAACCCTGATTCACGTCTGCAAAGCGATTGTGCTGCTCTTGGCAGTTGCAGGTGACAACCCTAACGAGTGCCCAGGAGCAGATGAGAAGTTTATGGGCTGTTAATAAACTGTAACCAATCGGTGAATGCCGGCGGGTTGTGTTCAAGCTGTTTGGGGCCACAGGTCCTTGGGAGAGCTTGCACTTGCTCTGCCTTTATTTCAACGTAGCAGAAACATGAAAGCATGTGGCAGACTCTTGATGTTTGTTACAGTGAATAGACATATGTCCCTCACACTAGCATGTAGAATATCTAATTAAGTAACACAATGATAGCTTATACCCAGGGGCAGTCGCAAACAAGACGCTGTCACACTCTTAAGAACACAAACAAAATGAAAATTGCCTCTTTATACATTATAATGAATATGTTTTCAATACATTAAAAGTTCATTTACTAACAGACTCTATAAGACCGGGTAGATTTCTACGAATATAATTTCATTTTTTTCAGAAGGATCGGTTTGCATGGTTAGGATTAGGGACAGGTTTGTTAATGAAGCTCCTGAGCATTTTTTCCCCAAAAGACCTGAAAGAAGAAACGAAATCTTAATCGTGTGTTTATTGTGTTGTCTCAAGCAAATCCCACTCTTCAGAGCCCCACCTCAGGAGAGGCTTCTCCCTTCTGCAGGACACATATGCCGTGGATTTGTGTCTCCTTTTCTCCTGTCTTTTCTCTTGGATGTTTACAGGCAAGAGGCAGTCACCCTGAAGCTGGATGGCTTCAGGTGTTATCTCCCACTTCTGGGTTGGGGATACCAGATGCCAAGGTCTCTATGGGAGGATGGTACTCGAGTAGCACCCGGGGGTAAGTCCTGACCTGGGTACAGCTTTTCCTGTGAGCATCCCAGATGGATGATGCTTCCTTCCTCCCTGCCCCATGGCTACAAAACACTTCAAGCAGCGGAAAAGCCGCCTGGGGCATTGCAGCCCGTTCCTCTTCCTACCAGAGAGCTCCATTCCCATTAAGGCATTTTGGCACTTTTACTGCGTGGGAATAATTAAATTGTGCAACACCTGTGTGGGCAAAGTCTGCAGGTGGGGAGGGCTGTGGTGATTTGGGGCGATTCCCGCAGACGTCCCCTAGGCCTTGGTTTGGCAGCACGTAGCCATTCCTGGAACACCGGTGACGTGTGACAGACATGCTTTGGGAAAGCCTATCACCTCCATCCCTACCTTCAGCATAACCAAGAGCCATGAAAAAAGGGTCAATCCCTGGGAGGCTTCTTCCCTTCTTCAACCCGGCTCTGGTTAAATCTTCCCTGAAAACGATCAGCAAGCTGGGGGGGGCTGCTGCTGCCGCCGGGGTGTGTTGCCGAGCCGTGTGTTGGAGCTGCCCACTGTGTGGTCCCCAGGTCACCCTGGGTTGTCTCTTCAGTGCACAGAACCCAGGATATTTTATAGGAGGCAGGTGATTCCCTGAGCCATTCTTAGGCACTTGAAGAGGGTCTGGCTTTCAGACGACGCCTGCTTAAAGCTCATGCCTGCAAGCTCGACTTCAGGGGGCTTGAACTGGCCATCCTGGAAAGTCAGGAGCAGGCAGGCAGGCTCCCAAGGGATTAAATCCTTCCTCACAGCACCTCTTCCCTGGAGCCTGGCAGAGACACAGCCCCTGTGGGAAAACCAGTCCCAAAAACGTAACCTGGTGAGCACAGGGGAAGGGTCTGCAGTTACACAGCTTCCCCTCTGACATCTCCTAGCTCAAGAGTCCTTCAATATTTTTTTATTTCTCACTGCAGTTCATTCCACACCCACAACATTTTTGCCCACCATGGCTGGTGTTCTGACTAGGAAAAAGATTTCTCCCATCCCTTCTGGGACACTATCTCCAAGGCGAGGCTCCCTCACTCCTCTCTTTGTGTGTCTTCTGTGCTGGGTGCATCCTGCCTCTCACAGCACCGCAGAGAGCCAGCAGCTCGCCCTCTTTCCACTCTCACTGAGAAGCTGGGGCTGGCGAGGGAAAACGCTGGCTTCTGCCCAGCTCTTGGGATCACCGGGCTTTCCAGCTTTGGGTTGGGCAAGAGGTTCCTGCAGTCCCGGTGCGCTCAGCTGCCCGCACTGCCCGTTGTGGAGGAAATCCTTCTGTGTTGCTTGAGCAGCATGGAATTATTTCTGTTGGGGAAAAGAAGCAGAGGGTGTGGAGAGAGAAACTTGGTGGGCTGTTCAGCACAGCCCCCAAATGAAGGCTGAGCACCGGAGGGGGATGGCTGAATTCACACCCACATGGTGGGTTCTCTCTCCTGCAGAGCATGCTGTTGGCTTTTGCTGCCTGAGCCCTGCTCCTTGGAAAGAGTCTGTAGCCTTCCTACCCCCGCGGTACATACGTCTCCAGACTCCTTTCCCTTAGGCACAGCAAGCCAAACCCTGCTTGACTCCCTCAGGAGAAACAAAACAAGCTCCCCCTCCCTTCCAAAAATCTGCTAATTTCCTAGTCAAAAGGATTGTTCTTATAAAAGTGACTAGCACCGTGACTGCTTTTGTAAAAAAAAAAAAAAAAAGACAGAAAAAAACACAAAAAAGGAACTGTGTGTTTTTTTCTTTTTTTAAGCAGACAAAGACGTGTATAAATGTGCGTCTTATACATATATGTATATGTCTTTCTGAAAATAGCATTTAACAAATGCCTTCTGCATCTGCAGAATCCTCCAACAATCCTGACACTGTGATCAATCTGTAGGCTGGTGATGTTTGCTGACAGTGATTGATTGATTTTTCCTGCTAATAGGATCAACATTGGGAATATATTAAACTAAAAGGCACACTTCTGACTTGCAGGAAACACCCCGTGTATTGGGCCTGATCCAATTGTATTGGTTTTGGCAGCGGGATGCAATGATTGATGACAGGCAGGGAGTGGAGGGCTGCTCAGAAGAGGAGTCTGATTCCCTCAGCGCTCTCTCCATGTGCATGACACTGGTTTCCTGCTGGGACAGGGACAGGCATAAGAAGGGACAATGGAGCAGGGTGGCCCATCCAGATAACCTCTTCTAATGCATATGGTGAGATCTGACCTGCCAGTTCAAGAAGAGGAGGCAAAAAGCTGATGGGAAATTAATTCTCAGGAGTTTGTCAAGACATCTCCAACAAGTGAAGATAAATGGCAGAACAAAACTTCTAAAGCTAATCCCAAGAATGGGGATGAATGAAAAAGGGAAACACTCTTTTGCATTTACATCCATCTTTTAGGGTAAAAGGCTTGGGGTAAGCGCTGCGCTTTTGGAGGATCTCGACCCTGAGCCGTTTGTAACTCCTGAGAGGTTTGAGCACCCCCGGAGCTATTCAGGCCGTGTGTGTGGCGAACAGGCTGAGCAGCCACCTCTTGCTTCCTTCTTCTCAAGCGGATGGACCAGGAGCTTGCAAAAAACTTTCATGTCCAGCTGTGTTGCCACTGAAAGCAATGCAAAACCTCTCTCGCTTCCTGAAGCACCATCCAAGGAGTAAGGGCGGTGAGATGGGAGCTTGTTTGGACTTTCAAAGGCTGAACCAGCAAGTACTTCATGCCCTCTTGCAGAGGTGGAGCTCGTTCGGTCTCACGGCTCCATTGTCATCAGTATAATTACTGCCTCCTTTTACAAATTTTAGTAAAAATATTTAAATATTATTAAATGCCCATAGTGGAAAATTCAGTTTCGCTGACCCTGTAATCGCCCAGATGGCTGGCTCATTTTTAACCTGCAGCCACCTGAGCTGGAAGTTTGGAAAAGGCCAGCTCTCGTGGCTGGAGCCAGGCTTTTGCCAAACCTTCCTTCCCATCTCAACATCTGTGTGGGCAAACAGGTTTTCAGATGCACAGGGCTGGCTTATGGGTGCTGAGCATTTGCAGAGATGCTGGTAACTCTTCTGAAAATCTGGCCCTCAGCTTTGCATTCAAAACAGCCTGAGCATTCAGAAATAATCTGGGTAACATTGAGTCATGGGCCTGGAGGTTCCCATCCCACGCGGAGGTGGAAACACCACTCCAACACAGGGAAATCGGATCTATGCTGCAAGCCCCATCTTGCAACACCAAGCGAGAGCTGCTGGCCTGGTGGCATCATCAGAGGCTGTTTGGCTCCTGTCACTCCAAAGTCCTCTGGACCGTGCTCTGGGAGATGGCTCAGACAGTTTGTAGGCTGTCAGGGTACTTGGGGCATCAGTCTTTCACCTTTGCAAGTGTAAAAACAAGCCTCGTTTTCCCACAAGGGAAACAGCATCCCAGGGGTAAGTCACAACCCTAGGTCTTGTCTCTGGAATGATACCCCAGTTATCACGTGTCACATCCGGCACCCCAATTCTGGCATGGGGAGATTGCAGTGATGTCCAGGGGAAGTTTGGCCTCAAAATATCAGTATGATGAAGCTTTCAAGGGGAAAAGAAAAAACCCATAGGATTTTCTGTCTCCAGTTTATAGTTTTAACTAGATGCGTGCAACCTGTGCTTGTGTACCTCACCCTGCCAGTGGCTCCCGCTCCAAGGCTCTAGTTTGTATTACTTGGGAGAGGTTTGTAGATAAAACAGAACCATGTCTTTCTCTGAAAGACTGATGTTTTGGAAAGCTGTTGAGGGGGATTTGTATGCTTCCTCCAAACATTCATTCAAATGAAAAGGGAGGGAGCCTGCAGCCCCACGCAGGGGGCTCTGACAGATCCCATCCCACAGGACTAAATTGGTAGTGAGCAGAGCTGGTGCCCTGGTGCCTCTCCGTAGAAGAGGCACATGTGCCTTGCAGGATCTGTGGGCCTGAAGGGTTTGTCAGCAAATTTTGGGCTCCTTGGCCCAAAATTTGCCAAGCAGAGCCTGAAGAAACCTCCTGTTGAAATGAGACAAGGACATCAAGGGGGTAAATGTGGAAGAACTGTGTGGGCACCCTGACGGGGTCAATCCTTCCCTTCCCCTGCACTTCCCTGAAGCACTGTGTTTTCTGTCTAAAATCCTTTGGGGGCCTCTCTCTCCGCTTTCTGCTCTAGGCCTGGGAGGGTCCTTGAGGGTGAGACTGGAGCCATCCGAGAGACTGGATTATGCCGGGGGGGACTGCCTCCTCCTGTCTGGATAAGTAAGTCAGGATAGACCTGAGACAGCCTAAAAAAGCAGGAGGGGTCTGAAGGGAGGGGTCTGCATGCCTGAATTTGGAGGACCGGGGGTCAGCGCGGCAGGGAGCTGAGAATTAGGGTGGCCACGCCACCCACCCCAGGGTGAGGGGAGGGGGGCTGCGGGCTGCCTGCGGGACCAATGCGGGTCCCCGGGCCTCCTGGGGAAGCGCAGGTGACCCTCGGCCGTCCCAGCCGATGTGTGCTGAGCATATGGGCTCCCCCCTCCCCACCCCCCGTTCCAGTAACCCTATCTGGTCGGAGCCGCGGCTTCAGCTGGGGGGCAGCGCAATCAGGGGAACCCCGCGGGGCACTCCTTCCTGCAGGGGAGCATATGGGGAACAAGGCAGGCGGGAGGGCGCCGGGGCGGGGGGCCTGTCAGGACGGCTAATTTCATTTGCAGGTAGCCCAGGAGGAGGGGGGGGGACGCGCAGCTGGCAGCCCGGCCCGGCGTCGGGGGGGGAGGCTGGTACCGGCCCCGGGGCTCCCTTCGCCACCGGGGCGAGGGGGTTAGGGATGAGCAACCCCAACTTGACCGACTCCCGAGGGGGCAAGGTTGTCCTCGGTGTTTTTGGCACCGGGGGTGAGGGGGGCGATGAGGCCGGAATGCCCCCGCAGAAGAGTCGGATCCCCACGGCACCCTCACAGCGTGTGGGTCGTCGTCTTCCCCCCCCCGCCCCCCCCGCAGGGCAGTGCTGCCCGTCGGGGCTCCCCGGAGCCACCTGTTAGCGGCGGGGACCCGACCCTCGGGGTGGGAGAGCGCGGTCGGTGGGGGGGGGGAGGCGGGGGGCAGGCGAGCAGGATTTACCAGCTTCTGGCCGCTGCCGACTTTTGCATCTGTCAGGGTGCTAATTATTGCCTTTAATAGAGACAAAGAACAGCTCCTAATGATGCTCCCTCTAATTCTCACCTGCTCCTGCCCTTCTTCCGCAGCAGCACTTCCCTCGCCGGAGCCCTGCTAATTGGGAAAGCTGCTCTGCTTATTGCGGCCTCCCTACAGTATGCGGGGGAGGGAGGACGACGACGACGACGACGGGGACACAACGGACGGACAGGCGACGACGGCAGAGCTGGGCCGGGCGTGCAGGGCACCGGTAGCAGGGATACCAGGGGCAAAATCGGGGGGAAGGAGGGCTACCTCCTAAGCGAGTCTAGGGGACTAGCGGGAGCTCCGCACCCTCGCCCCCGGTGCGGCGGGGGCTCAGCATCCCCGGGCCGTCGCGGCTTCGGCGGGGACCGGGGTGGCCTCTGCCCCTTCTCCGGCTCAGCCCGGCCTTTGGGTTGCGGCGGAGCCTGGCGGAAGGGCAGCCATCGGCGGGACGGTCCCAAGCCGCTGGTAGTCTCCTATTTTAGACAATTTCTGCTCCCCCGCCCCCCCCCCCGCTCCTCGTCCCGCGCCGGAGAAGGCAGAAGCGGAGTGCCTTGTACCGCAAGGACCACCCGCAAAGCCGCAGACCGACACAGAGCTACCACCCTAAGGCAGCCTTACAGTGAGGGTCGGTGCCAACGCGCTCTCCCTGGCCACGAAGGTCAGGGAGAGCTCTTATGGTGGAGAGAGCACTGGGGCAACCAACGGGGTGCCCGCCCTGCCTGTGGCCTGTCCCCCTCCTCGGCGTTGGTCCCCGGGGCTTCATCCCTCCTGGCGTTAAATAGGGTTTGTTTGCCAAAATCGGTGCTGGGAAGGGGACATTCTCTCTGGGGGGCTGGGTGTCTCTGGAGAAGGGTGTGTGGAGTGGTATTTCTCATCATCACTGGGGGGGATGCTGAGGTGGGGGGCACTCCTTTCCGAGCCCCGTTTCCCTCCCCCGAAAGGGTTGGCATGGGGCGAACCGCAGAAGACCGGGACCGGCTCACACCCCGCGGGGACCCCGACCCACCCCGGCCTCCTGGGAACCGCTTCTCTTTACGCATTAAAAAAAAAANAAAAAAAAAATAGATCCCTCAAGTCCGGACTCACTCTCATTCCCCCGAGGGTGTCTGTGCGCCAGAAACTCCTCAATGATCTGTTATTATACATATATATATATATGCTATCCTGTATTTATGCGTGTGTAGCCAGCTGGCTATTTTACATAGCTCTCCAGCCATTTACGGGTCTAGAGAGAGATAGACGTGTGAGGATTTGCTCGGGCCAGGACGGGGGTTTTGCGGTCTCTCTGCCCACCCGGACGGCGGCGGGACCGTGGGAACGGCGCCCGGGGACCCTCGTTCCCCGTCCCGCCTCCCCCCACCCCGGGGGACAGCGGCAGCCGCCCTGGGCTGCCCACCTTCTTTTTCCTCAAAAGCCGGGATTCGTTTGGGTTGTTCCCGTTCTCCTTACAGGAAAAGGGGAAGCCACGGGGATGCTCCGCGCCCGCGTCCTGCGTGCGTGAAGGTAGCCCTAGCCTTGGAGGGCGAAATATTTCCTTCCCAAATACCCGAGTAGAGAATTGCTAAAATACACAGGGGCGAGAGACACTATTAGGAGGAGAAAAAACAAACAAACAAACAAACCAAACTAAACCAAAAAACTGTCCCCAGTTCCATTCCGTGGATTTTCGTTTGCTTAGTGTTTTTTTTTGTTGAACGTCAAGTGCGCAGAAGCGATTACAATGAGCAAACACCAAACCACCAAGTTTAATGTTTCCCCGAATTAATATTTAGATCTTGCCAAGTGCTGGATTCGGCAGACAAAAATTTTCACGTTACGAACCTAGTGCCAGTCGTTTCTTTCCTTGCCGCCCTTACTCTGCGATGGACAAGTGAGGAAAAACCAAAACAAACCAACGAAACGGTTTCGATTAGTCGGCGAAGCAAACTAACAAAAAAACCAAAAAACAAACAAACAAACAAACAAAAAAACCCAAAAAACAAACCTCGGGAAAAGGCAAGGATGAGCTTCAAATGTTCCCATCCCTTCCTGCCTTTGACGACCAGTCACCTCTCAGCGCCGGTTGTCCCGCCGCTGTCCCGCACCAGCGCCGCTACCGGCACCTGCCTCCGCCTCCCTCCCGCCTCTCAACAGCAAGGAAGAGGAAAAGGACATTTCTTTAAAATGCTTTTTTTCTTTTTATTTAAAATCTCAACAGTGGATCACTTTTTTTTTTTT
>QJSC01010401.1:0-35565 GCA_003697955.1 Calidris pygmaea
GTCTGAAATTGAGGCCATCAACCAATCACAACAGAATGGAGAGAACACTGATGAAAAGAAAGAGAAGCGTGAAGTTGGCACTAAGAAAAAGTGAGTTAATGTTAGTAAGCTCATGAACGAACCATTTCTAATTTGAAGCTACTTAATCATGTTTAATTAATGTTTTCTTTACAGGATTTTCTCCTCAACTTTATAGAAATATAATCATATGTTAATTCCACTCTAGATGTGAAAAAACGTTTTTTTTAGCTTTAGCTGAAATATTTTCTTTAAGTGCTAGTTTGTTTTAAGTACTCCTGTAGTCAGTGCTCACAGATTGTTTTTGTCCAGCAGTATTTGTTGGGGGAAGCTATACTGTCAGCAGTGTTCTCCTTGGTTTTAGAAGCATGAAAGAGTCTGAGAGACTTGTGGTGTCCAGCATTCCTTTTGGCTGCCTGGAAGCTAAAATTTTGTATATAAATCTGTGGGACATGTTGACTATTGCAGTAGGCTAAACTTAAGTTATACGTTTTATCTCTTCTTTTAGATTAACAGGAACTTGATTTTGCTCCAGAGGTAGTCTTCAAATTATTGGTTTCTGATTGGACAGCTTTAAAAAATGTCATTTGGGAGTTTTCAGCTAAATCATGATAATTGCAAATGTTTGTTTTGCCTGGATGAGTGACATACTAAAATAGTGCCTTTTATAAATAAGAGATCAGCGCAGGTTCCGAACACAAGTTATGCAACACAGCACTGTGCTTAAATTGATGAGTTGTTCAAAATGCAATATGACATTAATGCAGTGTGGCATCTGAGTTAATTGAAATAGTAAATGAAGCAGTTGGACAGTAGAGCATATTTGGCCAGTCACTTGAAATCAAATAGCCACTTTTAATAACTGTCTCTCCAAGGTACATTTTTCATGACCTGTTCCACTTCCTTGTTTCTACAGAACCTGACAACGCTTGGATTTTTGTAGTGGCAAGAGACAAAATGAGTCTTTTTATTGTCCTTTTATTTCCTGTTAAAAGCATAAGGCTATTTGAGTGCAGACATGACACACCAGTGGTCATTACTGGTCAAAAGAAACTGAAGACAAATACTTCACGTACTTGCACAAGATATCTTGACCAGGTTGTCTCAAACAAGCAACTATAGGCAAATCATATATTTCTTTAAATATTACAGCACAATATTGTGCTTTTGTCCTTTAAAACTTGCAAGTATATCTTCCAAGACTTGAGCCAGTGGTAGTGTTACATTCTGCCAATATACATTTCCCTCTATTTAAGAGAGAGTGAGTGAGTGTGTATACATTTGCATTGGCTTGAACTCTAATCTCCAGTTAGCATTGTTTGACTTATCTAAAAGAAGAAATCAAAACTGCTTACATAAACCCTTGTATGGCTACTTAAGAGCAATTTATTTGGATTGGCCATTATCAAACAACGTGTGCATAATACAAACCTATATTGCTTAAACCAAAATTAGTTTACAGTTTTTGCAGTAAAAGTCCACTTGTAAGCTTACCACTCTGACTAAACTGGTACACCTTTCATGCTGAGAAATGCATATGCTGCACACGTTAAAACTCAAACAATCTGCACGCTATATTTGTCATGTTAAACTTGCTTACAGTTTCATATGCGGTGTTAAATTGTTGAAAGAGGCTATTGAGCAGAGTAAACATGAGCAAAATGTGAATTTACAAAACACTCATAAGCACTGAGTACTGAGTCTGAGCAAATGGTTTGTAAATTTTTCCAAATTCTCTTATTCTACTCAGTAGGCAAGTAAATACAATGTAAGAGAATTGCCTAAATAGCACTAGAACTTCTGCCTATGAAATTTCAGAACTCTTTGGCTAAGTGTGACAGGTGTATAAAGTTGCCAAATTAAACTGTTCTGGTCAAACATCCATAAGAATTCTTGAATTTGTAGATGTACATAAAATATGAAATCTATTTAAAAGTAAAGAAGACTCGGCTCTCGTGAGACCCCACCTGGAGTACTGTGTTCAGCTCTGGGGCCCCCAGCATAAGAAAGACATGGACCTGCTCAAGTGGGTCCAGAGGAGGGCAATGAAGATGATCATGAGGCTGGAGCACCTCCCCTATGAAGACAGGCTGAGAGAGTTGGGGCTGTTCAGCCTGGAGAAGAGAAGGCTCCGGGGAGACCTTATAGCAGCCTTCTGGTGCTTAAAGGGGACCTACATGAGAGATGGGGAGGGGGAGGGACTCTTTATGAGGCCATGTAGCGATAGGATGAGGGGTAATGGTTTTACACTGAAAGAGGGTAGATTTAGATTAGACATTAGGAATAAATTCTTTACCGTGAGGGTGGTGAGGCACTGGAACAGGTTGCCCAGGGAAGCTGTGGATGCCCCATCCCTGGAAGTGTTCAAGGCCAGGTTGGATGGGGCTTTAAGCAACCTAGTCTAGTGGGAGGTGTCCCTGCCCACGGCAGGGAGGTTGGAACTAGATCATCTTAAAGGTCCCTTCTAATCCAAACCATTCTATGATTGTATGATAACCAAAACAACACACGACAATTTATTGCAGAAATCAAAAAGCGTGTCAGATTTACATATATATTAAGAATTGCAGAAACGATAAAAACAATTTAGTGTCTTTGGGACACTGGAAAAGTTTAGGTTTGCCCCAAGGAATAAGTGTGTTTAGGTTTCTAGAGAAAGAATAACTGACAAGGAAGAGATGAAATCACTTGTGGGGGGAGGGGGGGAGTAAATGAATCTAGATTCTTGTTAAAGGATAGAGAAAGGTTACACTTTTATTGTTACAGATGAAGGGGACCGTTTCCTTCTCCTAATTCCCAGAATTTTTGCCTTGTTCTCCCCCTTCTTCCTCCTTCCCAAGAACTGTGTGGATGGGAACATCCCGATCTCACGGTGGTGGCTTCTTTGCCCACTTGTGGAATAGGTCTTGAGAATGGGTCAGATCGATTTCTTCCCCCTGTCCCAACCCCCTACGTTTCTGGCAGGATCTTCTCTCCATACTAATGCTTGGTTCATTTGTGATAATTTATTTTCTGACTGCAAACTGCTTGATATTACTCGACTGGCTTTGCAGAGCCAGAGTAGCATAAGGCATAATTTTTCCTTGTTCTGTCTGATAGTATAGCCTCCAGCTGCCAGACAGAGAAAGAAGCATTGTCCAGGGAACCCTATGTATTCCACGGCCTGAGCAACTTAATTCATGGCTATAGAATTTTGATATAAATCTCAATCTCATGTATTCGAGACTTACTTAAAATGTAATACGTGGCCCTGCTGGAACAAGAGAGTTAGCTCTCTCTTCAGGTATTCTCAGGATACTTCTAAACAGAACCCACCAACTATGTCCTACTGTTAGGAAATCTAAGTCACTGAAAGACTGACATTACTTAATTTCTGGATTCATTTTTTCCCATCCTCCCACGATACTATATATTGATTTACAAGAGCTTTTTTATTCTCCACTTAAAAAGTTAAATAATGCTCAGGGGGGAAAAAAAAAAGGCAGAGGGAGGACACGGAACACAGTGCAAACCAATTGGGAATTTTGTCAGGTTTCAAAGTACTACCACAATGTACAGACACTATGTATTCAAACATACTCACGGCTCAGATTCCATTTGCTCCTCTTGCTTACGCTTTCTTTCTGTCAGTTCTCTCTCATGTTGGCCTTGTAACATGTTTCTTCGATGAGCTCCTTGAAAGTTTCTCCCTCCTTTTTTCTTCTGCTTTTATTTAGGGGTCAGAAGAGAGGAGTCTTTAGATTACTGAACGTCAAAAACATTAATAGTTAAACCTACCTGCTCTAGATGTCTACATATTATTGCTCTAGCCCATGAAACAGCCTAATGAGAGTTAGCATTCCTCTGTAACTAAATCCAAATATTTTATATGCAGATAAGAAGCTGAGTTTTATTAGTGCTTTCTCTCAGGTATGGAGAAGAATATCCCAAATACCAAAAGACCCAAAGCTGTTCCCAAATGATCAGCTAGAGACAGCTTCCTATCTTTCATAGACCCCACAGATTCTCAACACTATGGACAAAAAAATATATGCATTCAAGTAAGCATATTAAAAAAAACCAAACCAACAAACTTTTGCTACAATAAATCACTTACATTTAAATCCATTGTTAAAAAAAATAAAGAATATTTGACAGAAACGAATTCTGCAACTTCTCATTTCCAAGACATGCATCTATGTTAGCCAGACACAAGGCTCCAACACTTAAATAGACAAAATCGAAGACCTAGTATTAGCTTTAAGAAATATTTTCAGTGAACTACTGTTCTTTACAATAAGTAAGTCAATAAAGAGCAATATACCTTATCACTTTCATGTTCTCCTTCATCCTCTTCAGAATCAGACGCTGATGCAGAACCCACTTGGGAAGTATTTCTCCGTTTTGGTTCGGTCTCCCTCTTTGCTTCTCTTCTATCACATTCCCTCCTCGATTTGTCTTCTTCCTTCTGATTCTCCTCATCTTTTTTCCCTTGTTTTTTGGACTGCTCTTCCAGTCCTTTTTTCTTTGTGTTCTCCTCTTCATGAACGCTAAAACACGGTAAATTATTTAAGCTTCATATTCATTATCTATACCTAGTTTAAAAGAGAACCTAACTCTCAATTCAGGAAGATGTACTTTTTAGGTTTTGCTATCAAATACTCCACCTGCACAAAGTTGTCTCACTCTTAGATCTTTCATTTTATGGGATCATAGGATAATTCAGGTTGGAAGGGGCCTCTGGAAGTCTCTTGTCCAATCCCTTGCTGGGGGTGGTTCAGACCAGGTTACTCAGGTCTTGAAAGCCTCCAAGGATGGAGACTGGACAACCTCTCTGGGCAACCTGCCCCACTGCTTGACTGTCCTCAGGGTGAAAAAGTATTTCCCTGTATTCAGTCTGATCCTCTCTTGTTTCAGTTTATGCCCGTTGCCTCTCATCCTCCCACCATGCACCGTCATGACGAGCCTGGCTCCTTTTTCTTGATGAACTCCTTGTACGTATTGCAAGGCTGTTATTAGCTCTCTGCCAAAGCCCTCTCTTCTCCAGGCTGAACAAGCCCTCAGCCTCTCCTCATAGGACATGTGTTCCAGCCCTCTGACCAGCTCGGTGGCCCTCTGCTGAACTCACTCCAGTTAGTCGGCATCTTTCTTGTATTGGGGACCCAGGATTCTAGATGTGGTCTAACAAGTGCTGAATAGAGGGGGCTAATCACTTCTCACTCTACTGCTGTGATGGGTTGACCTTGTCTGGCTATCAGATGCCCACCACTCACTCCCCCTCCTCAGCAGGACAGGGGGAGAAAATAACATGAAAAACACATGGTTTGAGATGAAGGTGGTTTAATGAAAGCAAGCAAAGGCTGCATCCAGAAACAAAGAAGGAAAGGAAAAGGGGAAGGGGAAGGGGAAGGGAAGGGAAGGGAAGGGAAGGGAAGGAAAAAGGAAAGGAAAGGGGAAAGGAAAGGGGAAAGGAAAGGGGAAAGGAAAGGGGAAAGGAAAGGGGAAAGGAAAAAGGAAAGGAAAGAGGAAAGGAAAGAGGAAAGGAAAGAGGAAAGGAAAGGAAAAAGGAAAGGAAAGGAAAGGATAGGATTTATTCTCTACTTACTTCCCATCAGCAGGCAATGTCCAGCCACTTCCTGGGAAGTATGTGTAGTGAATGCCTTAATAACAAATGCCCCTCCTCCCCCTCCTTTCTCTTAGCTTTTATTGCTGAGCATCATACGGTATGGGATAGCCCTTTGGTCAGTTTGGGTCAGCTGTCCCAGCTATGTCTCAGCAATAGCCAAAACATTGGTGTGCTATCAACACCATTCTAGCTACAAATAAAAAGCACAGCACTGAGAGCTGCTACGGGGAAAGTAAACTCCATCTCAGCCAGATCCCCTATGCTTCTGTTCATACAGCCCAGGATATTGTTGGCCTCCTTTGCTGCCAGGGCACACTGTTGGCTCATGGTCAGCTTTCTGTCTACCAGGATCCCCAGGTCCTTTTCAGCAGAGCTGCTCCACAGTCAGTTCCCAGCCTGTACCATTGCCAGGGGTTCTTCCTTCCCGGGGCAGGATTTTGCATCTGTGCTGGTTGAATTTCATGAGGTTCCTGTCAGCCTGTTCCTCCAACCTGTCTAGTTCCCTCTGGATGACAGCTGTGCCTTCAAGTGTATTGACTGCTACCCCCCCCCCAATTTGCTGTCATCTGCAAACTTGAAGAGAACGCACTCTGTCGCCTCCTCCAGGTCATTCGTAAAGATATTAAGCAGGACAGGTTCCAGGATAGACCCTTGCAATATTCAGCCTCCAGGTAGAAAACAACCTATTAACCCCTATCCTCTGAGCCCAATCATCCAACCACTTTTTTAACCCATCTGGTTGCCCACCCATCCTGACTGCAACATCCAACTTATATATACTGAGTACTACAAGGAAAATGCTGAGCAGGAACTCAGTAAGTCATGACAGCTCATCAAATGCAACCATTTGGTTTACAATAGGGACAGGTATTTTATATAAAAAGCCAACTCACGCATCGGTCTCTGAAGGACAAGGTGGTTTCACCAATTTGGGTCTCCCTCTTGGTTTTGAAACCTTTACTTTGGTAGCTAATTATACAAAAATAACAGGTTAGTCTACAACCATCAGCCGTTCCTTACCTAAAAGGATTGTTTCTCATGTCAACACATAGAAGCAACACTTGAGTCAAACTGAGTAGGGTAAATACTCTATTTAAAAATATTAAAATGTTGGAACTGTGTATCAAAGTTTAATCGGGATCCCTTTGAAAAATTAAAATTTCAACCAACACTTTGGTACTTTAAGATAGCAGTCTAAGAAGTTTAAATCATCTGTTCCTGTGCCTTTTCCACTCAGTGCACTCAAAATGGCCCTGCCTCATGTTACGCAGCAAATAAAAAAAAATAAAATAAAAGCCTGAAACAAGAGAATAATAAGTGGAATAATAAGACAATAATAAGTGGGGGGAAAAAAACTTACATAGTTTAGTGTGCAAATCTAAACTCGGCCTATTTATTAGTAGTAGGCTTAAGAGCTTCATGGAGCTTCCATCCCTTTCCCTGAGAGTAAATCAGTGTCAAGAAATTCTACCACCATGCTGAGGTATAACAGCACAGTTCTACACTTTCTCGATTTCACCATGTTTCAGTGTTAAAGCGAGCTAAATAGTTTATCCACCTTCTTGACCTTTATACCCTTCGAATTCTGTAAAATGAAAATACTTAGTATGCTGCCATTATGGATTGAAATTTATGGAATATGCTTATCTGCTATCCCCGGTGAATATTCTGTTAGGAAAAAACCTAACGGCCCAGTGTTTGAAGTGCTGCTGGTGTTAGTGTGGAGCACTGCTAAGCAAGAGATGCATGCATCATATTAATGCGAGAGAATGCTGCACAGTACACATTTCCCATCGGGTGCCAAAGCATCTCTTATAAAGGTCCTTTCCTGCTCTTACAGACAATAGCTTGTATAAACACAATTCATTTGAAAGATCAATATAATCCCACACACATTAAAATATTGAAAATGCTCACATAATAAATATAATAAAAGTGGATGAAGTACTAAGGTAATACTTCATTTCCTCACATCTAGTCTTAAATAGTTTGCCGGGCGCTAACTATGGTTGTGCTTTCTAAAAGTTATTTTCGTAATGCCACCAGATACAGGTGAGTATAAAGTATTAAATTATCTTTTTCCCAGACTAAATGCTCATATAGCATATTTAAGTGCTCCAATAACTTTCCCCGTGTTAGCAGTAAACAAATTTAAAACATTTCCTTCAAGAATACTTCAGCAAAATCTCTCCAACTTTTCACTTCTTTTTACTGTCCTCTGAGCTCTACCTGTAGACAGTTTTCTTTCTACCTCCATTTTTTTAAAACTTGTTTTATGGATATTCTAACACAACTTAAGTACCAAATTTATACATCTTTGATAAATATAAACCTTTGTGAAGCCACAGTGAAACAGAGGTCTTATTGCATAGTCTGTAAATTAGCAGAATCCTATGGAGGCTTTCCTAAAGGTGATATTTGCAAGGGGATACAATGATCCTTATTTCAGAGGACCCAGCATAACCATAAACATTTTACGGCTCTTTATGTGCTAAATACCTTAGGTTGCCATGTAGGATAGTTTAGATTTATAATTTTATTATATATAATATATAATAAATTATATATAATTTATAATTTTTTTATATATATATAAAAAAAATAAAAACCGGATGTTTACATATTAGGAAATATTCTGTAATACTCTGGAGATCTGGGGGCAATAAATCCTTTGACCATCTCTATTAAGTTATTTTGTATGGGGAAGAATAAATAAAATTCCTTTTTGTTTAAAGTTACCTGCTGGTCTTCCTCTTTTAGGGCTTACTTTTGGAGTCACAGCCACTGCAGCTGCTACCACTGCAGCTTCCGCAGCTTCGGCTTGCTTTTCAGCCTAATTTTAAAGAAAGAAATTCACAAATTAAAACCATAGACCCTCTCTCCGTAAAGCAGCTATTTCTTACTTGCTTCCTAAAATATTGCATAAAATATATTTCTAAACCACTAAAAAAAAAAACCCCAACAATAAACTAGTTTAGTAGAGTAAGGATGCATAAAAAACCCAATAGTTTCTGGCTAAAAATTCATAAATAGTTGGGACAAAGCACTCTGTTTATAAGGGGGAAATGATTGTTGCAGTGGTCACTGCAAACAACCTGGAGCAATATGCTGCAATCATTCAGGTTTTATAATTCAGCAGAAGAAACCCCACTGCTAAAATCCAGAAGAAGGATGTGAAAAGTTTTCTAGCAAACCGATACATTAGTGCTGGTTGGAGCGAAAGGAAGCTACAAGCTTGAATGTGCACGCTGCTGATGGCATGGTCCTGCAGTCAACACAAACTTCCTTTTCTTTTTCCAGCACAAAAAGAATATTGGATTCCATCTTCTACACTACCAATGGTTGGTGTGGGTACCAGTGTCAGAACTACAGTAAAAAACTGTTTGGCTTACTATTCAGGAACGCCTGAATGGAATGGAATACAAAACAGATCCTGAATAACTGCAGTTCACAGCTTGGCATGTTGACTTGAGCTCAATTGGGGACACACACACACACACACACACACACACACGACGACAGTCCTCTCAAGGAGAAAAACTGGCATCACTAACTGCTTCAGTCTTCCAAACTTCATCTACTGCTGAATGTGCATCAACACACTGAGATCCTAGTCTTATTCCAGGTCAATGAATTTTAAAATAGGACTTATGTCTAAAATTCTTTATATGGCTATTAATGTTGCTTTATTATTTTTCTAGAACATCAGGTGAAGAGAGAGAGCTTGAAAATCCAAAGGAAACTCTTTGAAAAGAAATTATGCCAGTGGAGCGGAGGGTGTTTTTTTAAAAAAAAAAATACAAAAAAAAAAGTTATTAAATTTTGCATTTGAACTCTACGGACCAAAAGTTTTAAAATTTTTATAAGCATAGTATTTTGATGTTAAATTTTGTGGAATAACAGCCCCTTTAATCTTCATTTGAAAAGTATTTCAATGGTTTTATCCGGTATTAATAAGCAATGCACATCTCAAAATCCCATTCAGAAAACAGGAGACAGAGCTGTAGTATGTTTTAATCTTACTCCTGTATGTTTGTCGGGTTAATAGCAGGAAAGAGTGGTTGATAGCAGGAAAGAGTGTAAATAGTTTTCCAACTGCATAATTGCTTCATTTGTATGAAACATACTCTCTTCCAGTCATACTGACTTGTTAGTGTGTAGTTTTTCAACATGTGTCAGGATGGCTTTTTACTGTGCTTTGTACGAGTTTTAGAAACATTGTTTTTATAGCGGTTAATGCTAAAGTTTAGTTTTGTTCTTGTAAAACATTGTACCAAGTGATGCTATGTACCAGTTGTACCAATTTATGCTGGGTGAATTCTCATAGTATGCCTTTGGTATTATAGATGTCATACTAGGAAGAAATCTGGTGTTTTCACGGAACCTGTTGATGATGCCCATTGGTTAGAAAACAGTCTTGAATGCTTTAAAAAAAAAATAATAAAGTCTTTAAGAATCAACTTCTTTGTATGAGTTTAATGTTCAAATTGTATAAATTAAGGCATTCATAAAGACCATAACTGTTGGAATGTCTAAATCAACACTGTTAAGAACTTTTCCTTGGCATGAACTTGAGGGGTTCAGAACTTAGGTTTTCAAAAAAAAAAAAACCTTGCAAAGATTTCTAAAGGCAAGAAAGGAAGGGGACAGAGAGGTGCTACACTTGTAAAATCCCTAAATCCCTCAGCCCTGCCCCCACTCTCATGCATACACCACCACCCTCCACCCCACCACCACCCCGCCCCCTTGTGCTCTCTCTCTGACCCCCTGCCCCCCCTCTCTACACCCTGTGCTGTCTCTGCCCCCTGTGCTCTCTGCCCTCCTCTGGTTGTCTTGGCCTACTGAGCTGACATCACTCAAATAACTAGACTGATGTTGGAGGCCCACTGTTTGACCCTCGGTATGTTGCTATGTAGTCGTTAGGGTTGTAACTTTTGTTAGATGAAGCACAATGAAGCAGGTGTTACAATACCCCACATAATTGGCAGAAAGAGCAGAAGTAAACTTATACAAGAATATTCGCCTGGTGACTTGCTACACCAATCAATGAGCGACAGTTCAGAGCAGTCCAACAACAACCGAAGGTGAAATAATGTGGAAGGTGCTCTCCACCTCATAAAACATCCCTCAGCCTGAAGGGGAAGGGGGGGGGGGGCAGCATGACTCTGCCTTTGGGGATGCCTGGGACCATGCTCGTGCGTGGCCAGAACGGACAACCTCAGTGCCCTACTCCTCCCAACCTCTGACAACTGCTGCTCCTCCTGTCAGCAAGGAAAGGGGAAGTAGAGGTGGCCACTTTTCCTGTAACTTTGTAGTGTTCTTTGCATTAGTAATCACTCTTTCACAGGGACGATAAATATCCAAACTCTTTCACACGGAACCAATTATATGCATAGTAATTAATGCATGTGTTTAGTCTGTCCAGACCTAAACAACGACATTACTAAAACTGCTGTCAGAAGCGGGATCCAAAGGAAGCTTTGGACTGTGAAAAGAGGATGGTACAGCTGTAGTGTAGTCCACAATGCAGAGACCACCTACGGGGTGCCAAATCTTGCAGATCTTGAGGGTGGGTGCTCGGGGGTAAGAGTCTGGCAGGAAGTACGTTTAGTACTCCTACTTGAGGTGGATAGCACAAACATTTTGAAATTTGTTCTGACATAAGAGCAAGGGAACCTGGGAAGTGACTCCCGAACCTCCAATACCTGGATGGGAAGAGGAATGGGTGCCTTTGGCTCAGTGCCTGGTTTGGATGCATCCTCCAGTGGCTTGGGAACTGAAACCTGAGCACACCAAGAGCCTGAAAGAATTGGCAACCCATCTGGGAAAAGGCTTTAATGCCTTGTACTGGGTCTGGCTGGGATGGAGTTAATTTTCTTCATAGCAGCCCTTATGGTGCTATGCTTTACATGTGTGACGAAAACAGTTCTAGCTATTGCTTAACAGCGCTTTGCAGAGCATCAAAGCCTTCTGTGTTTCTCACACTGCTCTCCTGCCCTTCCCACCCCCCTCCCTCCGGGAGTAGGCTGGGGGTAGACAAAAAGGGAAATTCCATGCCATATATTGTCATGCTCAGCAATAAAAACGTGGAGGGGTCGGGAGTCTTTCCAAGGTAGCTGTTGCTTGGGGCATCAGTCTGCCCATGGGAAGTGGTGAGTGATTGCCTTTGCATCACGTGTTTTTTTCCTTTGTTTCCTTCACCTATTAAACTGTTTTTATCTCGACCGACAAGTTTTTTTCTCAGTTTTGCTCTTCCAATTCTCTTCCCCATCTCTCGGTGGGGGGGACGGGACAGGGGGGAGGGGAGGAATAAGTGAGCAGCTGGTGGGTGCTTTGCTGCTGGCTGGGGTCAACCCACCACATGCCTACAAGGACATGATGAAAAATGCACCACGCTGATGTGGGGGTGTGCCTTTGCATGCTGGCCTCTTTTAGAATGGAGTTGTAAAGGCCAGCTGCGAGCGTGAGAAGCAGAGAGCTGAGCAGCCGCTCTACAGCGCAGTAATGGCTTGCTTAGCTGCAGTTTCCCCCTTAGTCCAAACTAGGCAATGGAAAAGGAAGGGAACAGAATGATTAATGCCAACGGAGGGGGGAATGACAGTGTTGGGGATCATGGTGGCCCATCCACCTCTGGGGGTACACTGGAGGACGAGGAAGAATCACAGAATCACAGAATTGTAGGGGTTGGAAGGGACCTTCGGAGATCAGCGTGTCCAACCCCCCTGCCAAAGCAGGTTCACCTAGAGCAGGCTGGACAGGAACGCATCCAGGCGGGTTTTGAATATCTCCAGAGGAGACTCCACAACCTCTCTGGGCAGCCTGTTCCAGTGCTCTGGTATCCTCAGAGTAAAGAAGTATTTCCTCATGTTGAGATGGAATTTCCTGTGTTCCCGTTTGTGCCCATTGCCCCTTGTCCTGTCACCAGGCACCACTGAGAAGAGTTTGACCCCATCCTCTTGAGACCCATCCTTTAGATATTTATAAGCACTGATAAGATCCCCCCTCAATCTTCTCTTCTCCAAGCTAAACAGACCCAGGTCTCTCAGCCTTTCCTCATAAGAGTGGTGCTCCTTTCCCTTGATCGACTTTGTAGCCTTCCACTGGACTCTCTCCAGCAGTTCCCTGTCCTTTTTGAACTGGGGGGCCCAGAACTGCACACAGTACTGCAGATGTGGCCTCACCAGGGCAGAGTAGAGGGGGAGGATGACCTGCCTCGACCTGCTGGCCACGCTCTTTTTAATGCACCCCAGGATGCCATTGGCCTTCTTGGCCACGAGGGCCCATTGCTGGCTCATGGTCATCCTGTTGTCCACCAGGACTCCCAGGTCTTTTTCCACAGAGCTGCTCTCCACCAGGTCAGCCCCTAACCTGTATTGATGCAGGGGGTTATTCCTCCCCAGGTGCAGCACCCTACACCTGCCCTTGTTGAATTTCATCAGGTTCCTCTCTGCCCAACTCTCTAGCCTGTCCAGGTCTCGCTGTATGGCGGCACAGCCTTCTGGTGTGTCAGCCACTCCTCCCAGTTTTGAATCATCAGCAAACTTGCTGAGGGTACACTCTGTCCCCTCATCCAGGTCATTGATGAATATATTGAAGAGGACCGGACCCAGTACTGACCCCTGTTGAACACCGCTAGTTACAGGCCTCCAACTGGACTCTGCGCCGCTGATCACAACCCTCTGAGCTCTGCCATTCAGCCAGTTCTCAATCCACCTCACTGTCCACTCATCTAACCCACACTTCCTAAGCTTACCTATGAGGATGTTATGGGAGACAGTGTCAAAAGCCTTGCTGAAGTCAACCTGAAGAAACTGAAACCATATTATCTTTACACAGTGCTGATTTCTGAGACTGTATTGGGTCTGGCTGGAATGGAGTTAACTTTCCCCATAGCAGCCCTCATAGTGCTGTGCTTTGTATTTGTAGCTAGAATGATGTTGATAGCACACCAGTGTTTTGGCTATTGCTGAGCAGTGCTGCACAGCATCAAGGCGGTCTCTCCAAACCCCGCCCCCCCCCAAAGGCCAATAGGCTGGAGAGTGGGAAAGAGGTTGGGAGGGGACATAGACAGGACAGCTGACCCAAACTGACCAAAGGGATATTCCATACCGTATGACATTGTGCTCAGCAATGGAAGTTAAGTCTTCTTAGCTAAGGGCATTCGTTATTAGGGCATTTCTCTTTTGAAGCATACTGAGGCCCTACTTCCCAGGAAGCGTCTGGACATGGCCTGCTGATGGGAAGTAGAGAATAAACCTTCTTTCTTTCTTTCTTTCTTTCTTTTTTTTGCTTTCTTTCATTAAACCGCCTTTATCTCGACTCACCAGTTTTTCATCTTATTTTGTCCCCCTGTCTCGCTGAGGAGGGGAAGTGACAGAGTGGCTTGGTGGGCACCTGGTGGCCAGCCATGTTCAACCCACCACAGAGACCTAAGGGTTGATTTTAAGCAGGGAGTGTAAGAAAACCTGCTAACCTGTCTATTAAGGTTCTGGGATGTGGGTGCCAGCGGCTTAGAGCTAGATAACCGGTAGGCACCGTGGTTGGGAGTCTCTGTCCAATGATGGAGTTGTGGATAGTGCAATCAGATCTTGTGGTGAAACTAATCTGTGACATAGACTGCTTGTTCGGGTGAGAGGATGTGATTTACAGAAGGAGGACCTTCTGGATATGTGCATCCAGAAGTGGTGGCATACGGCTGAAGAAGGGATTCAGAGGTTAAAGGAATGAGCAGTGGTCAGTGTTGTATGGCATGACAGACAGCCCACCTTTGATCGATCTGGACCAAGAAGGGGTGACCCAGGCCATTTGGAAGTGATTGGTTCGTGGGGGTGCTGTCCCAAAGCGGGGTCATTTACCCAGTGTGCAAGACACCAGTGTACACAGAGCAGAGGTATTTTATCATTGCATATTTGCGCAGATATGGGTGCTAGGTGGTATTCCACAAAGCTAGCACGCTGGTTCACAAAATCTTTGGTACATTTATACGGTTCAAAACACAGAAGTACACGCCTTTAGTTATGATTATTGGTTAGTACCTTATCTTAACAATTTCTACTGGTTAGTATTATTCCTCGCTTTCATTTAAAGTTACAGTGCCCTTTAGTTGATGTGTGCATGCTCCAATACAGTGGGGGGCGGTAAGCCTGCCTGGTCTCTGATTGAGTCGGCGGTCGCAATCTCCCCCTGCCGCCTTTACCTTTCCCTTAGTTACAACTGACTTTTGCTGACTTCATGTTTTTTTTGCAATTATCCAGCTTTCAGCACCTCCTGGGGTAAGGATGTTCTCTTTTTATCAGTCTTTAGTTCTTCTTTATTAGCCTTTCAGTTCCTCTTCAAGGATAAGGTTGTTAGTAAAGCATGCATTGCTAAAGTAGCCAAGCTTACTTATTACTAATTAGAATATCCCTTTTTCTGCTGTAGATTGGGGGGGGGCTCCTTGGTTAGCCAGTACCACAGCTGGGATGATCTTAGGAACCAATCCCTTGGCCCTGATGGGGGAAGTAGGTGATGCAGACCATCTGTGAAGTTTCTGCCTCCTCCCCTGTGAAGGTGTGGGTGGGCCACCACGTGAGAACAAGGGGGCCTGGTGCCACCTACTGATGGACTGAAGGAGCAAATGCCCCAGAGTGACCCACGGAGTTCTGTGGGCATGGCTGTAAGAGCAAGGGAAGGACATGGCCCAGTGGCATGGCAGAAGCACCAGGGAGTTGGCCACCCAGGTACATGAACTTCAACAGCAACAAAGGACATCCGCCAAGCCACAGCAGGCTGAGAATGGCCTCATGCCATCAGCCCCACCAGCGGAAGACTCCCAAACTTTTCTCCTGGAAAAACTGGCTCCGATAAACCTCCCATAGGGAAGCCCTGCCCCTGGCCAGGTTGGGAAAAGGGATGCTGAAGGTGTTACAGAGGATAGCAGGATTTACTGTTCCCCCCAGCCTTCCCCTTTCCCTGAGCTTTTATTGCTGAGCACTGTATTGGATTTGCATGGCAAGATTTTGGTAGTCAGTCGGGTGGCTTCTGTGAGGAGGAGTGAGAATATGTGAGAGCAACAACTCTGCAGACACCAAGGTCAGAGAAGAAGGAGGGAGAGGAGGTGCTCCAGGCGCCAGAGCAGAGAGTCCCCTGCAGTCCATGGTGAAGACCATGGTGAGGCAGGCTGTCCCCCTGCAGCCTATGGAGGTTAAGGGTGGGGCAGATATCCACCTGCAGCCTGTGGAGGACCCCACACCAGAGCAGGTGGATGCCCAAAGGAGGCTGTGACACAGTGGGAAGCCCGTGCTGGAGCAGGCTCCTGGCAGGACTTGTGACCCTGTGGGGGACCCATGCTGGAGCAGTCTGTTCCCAAAGGACTGCGCCCCGTGGAAATGAACCCACACTGGAGCAGTTCATGAAGAACTGCAGCCTGTGGGAAGGACTCACATTGGAGAAGTTTGTGGAGAACTGTCTCTTGTGGGAGGGACCCCACGCTGGAGCAGGGGGAAGAGTGTGAGGACTCCTCCCCCTGAGGAGAAAGGAGCAGCCGAAACAAGGTGTGATGAACTGACCACAACCCCCGTTCCCTGTCCCCCTGTGCTGCTTGGGGGAAGGAGGTAGAGAAATCATGAGTGAAGTTGAGCCCGGGAAGAAGGGAAGGGTGGGGGGAAGGTGCTTTAAGATTTAGGTTTTATTTCTCATTATCCTCCTCTGATTTGATTGGTAATACATTAAATTAATTTTCCCCAAGTCTAGTCTGTTTTGCCCGTGACGGTAATTGCTGAACGATCTCTCCCTGTCCTTATCTCGACCCATGAGCCTTTTGTTATATTTTCTCTCCCCTGTCCAGTTGAGGAGGGGGAGTGATAGAGCAGCTTTGGTGGGCATCTGATGTTCAGCTGTGTCAACCCACCACAAGCACGATGTCATATGGTATGGAATATCCCTTTGGTCATTTGGGGGTCAGCTGTCCTGGATGTGTCCCCTCCCAACCTCTTGCCCATCCTCCAGCCTACTGGCCTTTGGGGGGGAAGGCGGGGTTTGGAGAGACAGACTTGATGCTGTGCAAGCACTGTTCAGCAATAGCCAAAACATTAGTGAGTTATTGTGGGAAAGTAATGGAAAATCAGCAAGGAGGATCGTAAACACGCTCAAGCGACTCGCACATGGGGTGGTGGAAAACACATATATCACACTAATTGTTGTTTAGTCTTATGTGCTCAACAAGTAGAACATCTGCACTTAGATAACATTGGGGCCCGTGATGGACTCGGAGGCACCTTATCGAACATGCCTGAGATTCCTGCCCTGCTGTCGGAGAAGATCAGAAGATCAAAGCACAGTGGAAAACTATGCCTGCTTGAATCCCTGAAATACAGGCGAGAACAGCAGGTTCGGACACTCTCTCACTTTCTCGCTAACAAGGACCCACTTGCTATCAAGGACCCTCTCACCCCATGGTGCCTGCATCCCCCGCTTGCGTGCCTCTGCCCGGGTGCTGCTTCGGAGATTCCCTGGTCTGCGAGGTATCAAGATTAAGTTTGTTCTTTGCCTTTCATCCATGGTTTTGTGGTTGTTCCTGCGTCCTGCCTGTGTTGGCTCACACAGTTATCAACATCGTTTTAGCCACAAATGCAAAGCACGGCACCATACGGGGTGATATGAAGAAAGTTAACTCCATCCCAGCCAGACCCAGTGCACTGGCACTCCGGGCTCAAAGTCTGTAGGACCATCCCTAGATCCAGAGATCTATAGACCCTCCAACTACTGATGCTAGGACCCTCACTTGCTGCAGTAGCTGACACCACAGGCCGGGGGTGCCCACACCCTTGGCCTGACTCCAGTAGCTAGCACTAAATCCAGTCACCAAGGTCTCACCGGTAGCTGGCATTTAGCCCTTGCAGCACACATACACAGGGGATAGGGAGCGAGATTAGACAGAGAGTTAAGATTTAATAAGAAGATAGGATAGACTGTGGTGATCAGGAGCAGGGCTCTGCTACATCACAACAGTGTAGTTCAAGCACTACTGGACAGTGTAACATAAAGGAATTTATCATTTGAGAAGAAAAGGCTTTTATACTCTTAACAGTATATCGTCCAGATTAATTGTTAGCTCTTATTAGTAAAGTAGAATGATGTTGAAAGCTTCCCAACTGTCTTTACTAAAACTCCTTTCCAATAACTTAAGACAGTTTTACAAAACACATATAAGAAAAGAACACCTGAAGCACAAGGAAGTGATGCTGCCTGGCAAGAGACCATTGACATAGCTCACGTGTTTTTTCTCAATTCCCCTGACACCGGAGTGTAAATGACAGTTTGCTTCCCCACAGAGCAGCGCTGGGGGGATGGGGAACAGGAGGTTCATAACAGTTCCTCTCTGCCGTTCCTTCCTCCTCACACTTTTCCCCTGCTCCAGCATGGGCTGCAGACCTTCAGGAAAAAAGTAATCTGCTCCAACATGGATTCTCCATGGGCCACAGTTCCTGCCAGGAGAACCTGATCCTGCACGGGCTCCTCCACGGGCTGCAGTTCCTGTGAGGAAAACCTGTTCCATTGCGGGCTCTCCACGGGCCAAGTTCCTTCAGGAAATATCCACCTGCTCTGGTGTGGTCCTCTCCATGTGCTGCAGGGATATACCTGCTCCACTGTGATCTCTTCCACAGGCTGCAGGGGACTATCTTCTCTGGTGCCTGGAGTATCTCCTCCCCCTCTTTCTTCATTGACCTTGGTATTTGCGGTGTTGTTTCTCACACTTTTTTTTTCATTTTTTTTTTCCTCGCTACTCTCACACTGCCATGTGGTCTTTTACCCTTTCTTACATGTTTTCACAGAGGCACCACTAGCTTCACTGATTGGCTCAGCTTTGGCACGCAGTGGGTCTGTTGCCAAGCTGGCTGGAAACTGTCTGTGTCTGGCACAGGGCAGCCCCTTGCCTCTTCTCACAGAGACCACCCCTGCAGCCTCCCCGCTACCAAAACCTTGCCATGTAAACCCAATACACCCCACCATCTGTCAAGGACTTATACAAAAGGTTTTGAAAGAGGGCAACGCCCCAGATCACTTACAGTACATTGATGACATCATAGTATGGGGAAACACTACCCAAGAGGTGTATAGCAAAGGCAAACAGATCACTGAAATTTTACTAAATGCAGGATTTGTGATCGAGAGGAATAAGGACCTGCACCAAGAAATACATTTTCTGGTAGTCAAATGGCAAGATGGGTGCCATCTCATTCCTACTGACACGATTGACAAGATTGTGGCAACGGCACCACCAACCAACAAAAAGGAAACACAAATATTTCTTGGAATGGTAGTGTTTTGGCAAATGCACATCTGCAGATACAGTCAGCTTGTGAACCCACTGTATCAAGTCATCAGAAAAGAGAACTCATTTGAGTGGGGAACCAAGCAACAAACAGCCTTTGACCAGGTAAAACAAGCAGCAGCACGTGTGGTTACCCTGGGGCCCATCAGAACCAGTCCAAATGTCCAAAATGTACTATACACATCAGCAGGGGACAAAACAAGCCAGTGGAGCTTACGGCAGAAAGCACCAGGAGAGACCAGAGGATAGACTACCTCAGGAGTGGGTACTTCAAAGACCCAAAAGGGTACCAAGTGAGCCTTTGGTGTAGCTGCCTGTGGGTGCAGAGAAGATGTCTACTTTGAAGTGTCTACCTTTCCCGGCCTCTTGGAGGATCCCTCCGTTGTGGGCTTGCTGTGGGTCAAAGAACAGCAGGTGTCGATTGCTACCATGATGGCACACCGGCAGCAATATCGCACCAACCGAGACTCCCTGGTTCCCATCCATGAATTTTTTTGCCATCGACTGGAGCCAAGGAGTGATCAGTGAGACTCACTCACCCTTTAATAGTCCCATATGTCCAGTGTGAACGTCTGACGGAGGGTGGAGGCTGACAGTGGACTACAGCGGCCTGAACAAAGTCACGCTCTCATTGAGTGCTGCCATACCAGACATGCTAGAAGTCCAATATGAACTGGAATCAAAGGTGGCCAAGTGGCATGCCTCAACTGATATTGCCAATGCGTTTTTCTTGATCCCTTTAGCAGCAGAGGCCAGGCCACAGTTTGCTTTCACGTGGCAGAGGGGTGTCCAGTACACCTGGAATCGACTGCCCCAGGGGTGGAAGCACAGCCCTACCATTTGCCATGGACTGATCCAGACTGCATTGGAACAGGGTGCAGCCCCTCAACACCTGCAATACATTGATGATATCATCGTGTGGCGCAACACAACAGAGGAAGTGTTTGTGTTTCCTTCTGAAAGTTGTTTTTTTCTGTAAAACAAAGCAAGGTCAAAGGACCTGCACAGGAAATACAGTTTTTAGGAATAAAATGGCAAGATAGACATCATCATATCCCAATGGATGTGATCAATAAGATAACAGCTACGTCCCTACCAGATAACAAAAAAGAAACACAAGCTTTCCAAGGCATTGTGGCTTCCTGGAGAATGCATATCATAGAATGGCTAGAGGTGGAAGTGACCTTAAAGATCGTCTAGTTCCAACCCCCCTGCCGTGGGCAGGGACACCTCCCACTAGACCAGGTTGCTCAAAGCCCCATCCAACCTGACCTTGAACACTTCCAGGGAAGGGGCATCCACAGCTTCCCTGGGCAACCTGTTCCAGTGCCTCACCACCCTCCCAGTAAAGAATTTTTTCCTAGTATCTAATCTATATCTGTCCTCTTTCAGTTTAAAACCATTACCCCCTCATCCTATCACGACACTCTCTGATAAAGACTCCCTCCCCATCTTTCCCGTAGTCCCCCTTTAGGTACTGGAAGGCTGCTATAAGGTCTCCCTGGAGCCTTCTCTTCTCCAGGCTGAACAACCCCAACTCTCTCAGCCTGTCTTCATAGGAGAGGTGCTCCAGCCCTCTCATCATCTTCGTGGCCCTCCTCTGGACTCACTCCGACAGGTCTATGTCCTCCTTATGTTGGGAGCCCTGGAGCTGGATGCAGTACTCCAGGTGGGGTCTCACCAGCGCAGAGTAGAGGGGCAGAATCACCTCCCTCGACCTGCTGGCCACGCTGCTTTTGATGCAGCCCAGGATACGGTTGGCTTTCTGGGCTGCGAGCGCACGTTGCCAGCTCATGTCCAGCTTCTCATCCACCAACACCCCCAAGTCCTTCTCCTCAGGGCTGCTCTCCATCCAGTCTCCAGCCAGCCTGTATTTGTGCCTGGGATTGCCCCGACCCAGGTGCAGGACCTTGCACTTGGCCTGGTTGAACTTCATAAGGTTTGCATGGGCCCACCTCCCAAGCCTGTCCAGGTCCCTCTGGATGGCACCCTTTCCCTCCGGCGTGTCGACCGCTCCACACAGCTTGGTGTCTTTGGCAGACTTGCTGAGGGTGCACTCAATCCCCCTGTCCATGTCGCCAACAAAGATGTTAAACAGCACTGGTCCCAGTACCGACCCCTGAGGAACGCCACTCATCACTGGTCTCCACTTGGACATTGAGCCGTTGACCACAACCCTTTGAGTGCAGCCATCCAGCCAGATCCTTATCTACCGAGTGGTCCATCCATCAAATACATGTTTCTCCAATTTAGAGACAAGGATGTCATGTGGGACAGTGTTCCAGCATATTCCAGGTTACAGTCAGATTGTGAGCCCTCTCTATTGAGTGACCTAAAAGAAGAATGGTTTTGGATGGGGCCCTGAGCAGAGACAAGTCTTTGAACAGATTAAACAGGAAATTGTTCATGTGGTAGCCCTTGGGACCGTCCAGACAGGACAAGCTGTGAGAAATGTGCTTTACAGCACAGCCGGGAAGCATGGCCTCACCTGGAGCCTCTGGTGGAAAGCACTTGGAGAGACTCGAGGTCGACCACTAGGGTTTTGGAGCTGAGGATACAGAGGGTCTGAGGCCTGCTACACCTCGACTGAAAAAGAGATACTAGCAGCATATGAAGGGAGTTCAAGCCCATGTCCCACAGCGCCCATGTCCCAAAGGGAAGTGCCACTGAAGAACAAATCAGTAACCATCAAGAGGACCAAGCTGCTCAGATTGCCACAACCGACAAAAACTTGGACTGGGAACATAAAGGGGAACTATTTGTAGCTCGATGGACTCATGAAACATCAGAACATATAAGATGAGATGTCACCTATAGCTGTCCAAGAGACCAAGGGGTGGACTTGTCTAAAGATTCTATTATACAAATAACAAAGGACTGAAATTTGTTATTTAGCTTTTTCACTAATGCACAAAAAATATTGAGGCATGGAAGATGACATCTAAACCACCGATTTGGAGATGCGTGGCAAGTAGACTACATTGGGCCTTTGTGCAGGACTACTAGGGAGCATTGATAGGTCCTAGCCATGGTAGAAATGACTACAGGCTGGCTGGAGACTTACCCAGTGACCCATGTCACCACTAAAAGCACAGTAGTAGGTCTTGAAAAACAAAGTTTGTGGAGATGTGGTACACCTGAAAGAACTGAGTCTGACAATGGCTGTCATTTCAAAAACGACATTATAAAGTTAGGAATAGCTGAACATGGAATTGACTGGATATACCATATTCCCTATTATCCCCAGGCCTTGGGAAAAAGTAGAATGGCATAATGGACTCCTGAAAACCATGCTACAAGCCTGGGGGAAAGGGGATATGAGAAATTGCAATGTTCATTTGGCAGAAGCCACTTGGCTTGTAAACACTGGAGAGGCATCACCCCAACCAGGCCCAGGCCAGGCTACACCTGCGTTACCTCTAAATCTGACTCTCCTCCCCTTTTAGATTGGAGGCTTGAGACATAGCTGATCAAGATGGTTAGATTTACTGATTAAGCAACACACCTTAAAAAAGCTAATATTACCTTAGTTGTCTATCAAACTCACCACTATTATTAGTAATATTAGTACACAATTATATCACTGCAAGTAATAGTGAGTTATGATTCTATTGCTTATTATTGATACACAGTTATATTACTATAAAGAAAACATAAACCACACATATAAGTGCTATTAAGTTGCAATTCTATTGCCTTCCCTCCTGCACTTAGTAGTAAGGCACAAGTCTATCCCTCCATACAAGTTTAGTCCTTCTTACTCCATCCTCCCACACCAAGTCTTCTAGACATAGGCCTGATGGAGAGTCCAGCAGGTTGTCCAAGGGGGTTCCTTCCAGTGCCCTGGGGAGCTTGGGTCTGGAGGTCAGCTTCATTGCCGTCTGTAGGCCTCTGCACCTCTACCATTGCAAAATCCCCCAGTTCTTTGTCCCCTACCTGATTTTATACCTTATTCCCCATTTTTTCTTTACTTGAACACACCTTTTAACCACCCCCGCAACCTCCTTTTCTCCACTCAAATACATCCCAAACAAACAACACGCCCCTAATTACTTTTTCCTCATTGGTCCCAATTCTGTTACATCTGTACCCAAATTCGGTGTTTCCGACACTGTTACCTAGGCGATTTTGGCCTAATATGGTATTATGGTATTACTGATACAGTTACTTAGATGAAGGTGGCCTTGCATCCCAAGACTCCTGTACTGGGTCTGGCTGGGATGGAGTTAGTTCTCTTCATAGCAGCTCGCATGGTGCTGTGTTTTAGATTTGTGACCAAAACAATGCTGATAACACACCAACGTTTTAGCTATTGTGTCAAGGCCTCTTTTTCTCACTCTGGCTGCCCCCACCCCAGTGAACAGATTGAGGGCACACAAGAGGTTGGGAGGGGACACAACCAGGACAGCTGACCCAAACTAACCAAAGAAATATTCCATGCTATAAAAAGTCATGCTCAGTAATAAAACAGAGAGGAGAGAGGGTTAGGTAGGTTAGCCATCTTTTGCTCAGGAACTGGCTGGGCATCGATTCACCCATGGGAGGTGGTGAGTGATTTCCACTTGTTTTGCTTTGTTTTCTTCTTCCACTTCTCCTTTGCTTACCTCGACCCATGAGTTTTCTTGCTTTTACTCTTCTTTTTCTCTTCCCCCATCCCACGGGGGTGAGGGGTGGGGAGCGAGCGAGCGGCTGTGTGGTGCTTAGCTGCCGACTGGGGTTAACTCACAACAACTCCCTTCTGACTCTGTGGTCCATGATGGTTACATTTCATTTCCATTATATGCTTTTTGGACAGAATTATCTTACTTTAGCCTTGATACCCCTACCTACTCCTAATTAAGCACAAGCAGTTTGCATACCAGAGCAATGACATAACCCAGTTAGTGCTCACACCATACTTCTGCCCTTGAAGTGTTTTCATCACACCTCTGGTTCCCATCAGAGGGAAACATGATTGTTTGAACTGTCACCCCCTTAGGGAAAGGGAAAACACGAGGGTGGAGGGTTGGTAGTGTTTGCACATGGACCGGACCGGGACATACAGCATGAGTAATATTACAAAACAGAGAAATTAAATGTGTACCTACACACACACTGACTGTAATTAACCCCCTGTGAACCTCATTATACACAGGAAGATGATCCCTGTTTTGGTATGGACAGCAGTCTGGACTTTGACCTTAACAGTGGCACAACCAACCACCCTTCAGTGCTGGTCACAAGCCACCATGCCACCATGGAATGAGAGGGAATCATATCAAATGAACCGCAAAAAAAACCCCCAAACAACAAAACACAAACAAACAAACAAACAAAACTTGGAGGATTCACGGTATGGTTGGAAACTGAAGGGGAATGTGCTACTGTATAATAATCCCTAATGATAATACAACCCAGTTATCTCAGAATAGCAGCCAGAGCGGAGCAGGTAAAAATGAAGCCTGGTATGTAGGCTATATTAGTGAACATGAAGGACTTCTCACCAATATGATGACTAGACTTAATTGGACCACCAGCTTCACAAGTATTTATAAATGTACCCAAACCAATCAAAGATTAGAATTTAAATATGAGACCGTATCTAATGGAAGAAACACAAACCAACACTAGTGAATTAACCTCAATATTATCTTGGCAAAGAACATGGTGAACCCCACAATTTGTAATACCACCCTCCAATATGTTTACCATAGGCAAGTGGCAAACTTTACTTGGAGTAATCCAATAAGAGAAAGAGTACCACATCAAGTAGGACTGGAATGTAAGTTGACACAATACCACCTGTGCGCCTTTTATTATAAGGATTCAACATGCCATGTTCCCTGAACAAGGCATCCACAGAAGAACATATCAGGACTTGGAGGAGTTGCCCTAAACAACATGGATATCCAAGCCCTCCAAGCCCAACTGCAACTGGTTGGACAACTAACCTCTCAGCGCCTTAGGGGCCAGCTAAAGCTGCTATCCGATTAGAAATGGCTCACCCCCAATGACACTGAATAGAAAGACTTGGGAAGTCATGAAAAATGTATCCAAGACTATTTCTACTGCTGTTCAGAATGACTCTTTGGACACTACCTGCCAAAGTATGCAACTGGCCACTGTACTAATAATGAACAAGTACGGTTAATCTGCAAAGGAAAACATTGGGATAGCAGAGCCCATATGTTACATCTTCCTAATACCTCAATAGGAGAAGTACTTAGCTATGAGCTGCACACCTAAGATGCAAGGGCACTTGTTGTGGTTTAACCCCAGCCAGCAGCCGCTCATGCAGTTCTCCCCCTTTTCCCCCCAGAAGAGTAGGGAGAAAAGGAGGAGAAAGGAAAAGAAAAAAAAACCTCATGGGTTGAGATAAAGACAGTTGAATAGAACAATATCAGAAAAGGAAAATAGCAATAACAACAATAATAATAATGACACAAGTCACTCTCACCACCTGGTAAACTGGTGAATTCACACCCTCCCGAGCAGTGATCGCACATTCCTGCCCCCTGGGCAACCCCCATTTACATACTGCGCATGACATCTATGGTACAGAATATTCCACTGGCCATTCCATTGTTCCATCTATGCTCCTTCTCAGCTTCTATGAGAAACTGAAAAAAGTCCTTGAATGTTATAAACATTGCCTAGCAACAACTAAAACAATATGCTTTATTGACATTCCTTTCATACCAAATCTGAAACACAGCAACCACTAGAAAGAAAATTAGCTCTATCCCAGCTGAAACCAGGACAGTACTTCTAAGAATTAGGTGGAAAAATTAACCTGTGTGAGCTACGTACATCCAAGGAGTGGAATTAGCAGTCATAATGGCTGGTCAGTTACAGATGCATAGCTTGACACCTCTTGACAGGGAACAAACCAAAATTGTGCCTGTAGACATTTGAGATTGGGTTCTATGCATTAATAATCACTTTTTCACAGAGGCAATAAATTGCAACACTCCTTCACGTGGATACAATTATTGGGGTGGGGAATGCTCTCTGCTGCTCCTTCCTCACGCTTTTCCCTTGCTCCAGCACGGCTCCTTTCCATGAGGTACAGTCCATCAGGAACAGACTGCTCCATCATGGGTTCCCCATGGGCCAGTCATCCTGCTCTGGCATTGTTTTCTCAGCATTTACCACCCTTAAATATATTTTTCCAGAGGCACCGTAAAGTCATCTGAATGGTTCAGTATTGGTGCGCAGTGAGTCCATTTTGTCTGTTGCTGAGCTGGCTGGAACCGGCTATGACCAGCACAGGGCAGTCCATGACCTCCTCCTACACAGGCATCCTGGTTTGGGGTGGAGCAGAGCTATTTTTCTGTTCAGTGAGAGAGGCTCTTGCTTATACTTGTTGCTGTGGCAATCAGGGTCAGCTGACTTGATTGTTTACCCCAAGGAGGGGTTGCACTTGTGGGGAGGAGTGGACAGGTCAGGTGACCCAAAACTGACCAATAGGGTATCCCATCCTATCTGCCATGCTCAGTATAAAAGCTGAGGGCTCAAAGGGGTCAGGTTGGCTCTTCTTCAATGGTTTGGCTTCTTTAATGACTGACATCTCAGGAAGACCCTGTCAGTTTCTCTACCTTTGATCCCAATCCCTGGGTTCCTGAATCAAGATGCGGAATCTGGTTCTCATCTGTCACTGAGTCCAGTCTGGAACTTCCCCAGTGCCTGCCGGTGACATCTCCCTGGGAACTTGATATGGTTTTGTATATATTGTATCCATTTCATTATTTCCTTTGTACTTTATTATTAATATTTCATTAAAGTAGTTTAGTTTTTTCTAACTCATAAATCTCTTTCTCTCTTTTCTTCCTCTCCTTGGAGTGAGAGGTGGGGGAGAGCATCTGTCGTCTTGTCATTGGCCAACACGGCCCAAACTGCAACAACAGGTTATCCCTGCAGCCTGCCCCTGCTACCAAAACCTTGCCAATCATGCCCAATACATCTCTCCAACCCTTCCCCTATGCACTAACCCCTCCAATCCCAACCCTTGCCCCAGCCCCAAATCTTCCAAGCCCACCCTTACCCTACCCACCAATCCTTCCAAGTCCAACCCCTAGCCTAACCTCCAAGTCCTTTAACCCCTAAACATACCCCAACTGCCAACCCATCCAAGCCCAAAACTTCCATTAATAGCCAACCCCAACTTTTCCTTTACCCACAAACCTCTTCCAAGCCCTGACACACCCCCTAACTGCCAAGCCCTCTGGCTCCAACCCTCCCCCTACCTATGAAGGGCTTCAAAGCCCAACCCATCCAAGCTCATCAACCCCTTCAAGCCCATCCCTTACTCTGCCTGCCAACCCCTTCAAACCCAAACCCTCAAAGCCCAACCTTTACCCTGTCTACTCATCCCTGCAATCCCAGCCCCTACCCTATCCATCAAGCCCTCCAAGCTCAACCCATATACAGACGGTTAAGCCCTTAAAACTAGCTGCTCACCCCTCTGAGCCCAACCCTTCCAGGCCCGTCTCTTAACCCTAAGTACCAAGCACTCTAGGCCCAAACCTTACCCTATCCACCACCCCCCCCCCTCAGCCCAACCTCTAGCCTAAACCCCAACTCCTCTAACTGCCAACATCTCTAACCACCAACCCTTGTAAGCCCAGGGCCTAGCCAACCCCTCCAACCCCAACTTTTACCCTTACTGCTAACTCCTCCAAGCCCAACCTGTACCCTTAGCCTAAACCCCAACCCCTCTAAACACAAGGCCTAGTCTAACCACCAAACTTGCTAACACCAACGCTCTACCCTAAACGCACCCCTCTAACCAAAACCCTTACCCTAACCGCCGACCCCTCTGAGCCCAACCCGCAGCCTGACTCCCCAACTCCGTAAACTCCAACATTTTACCCAAACCAAATGCCAATCCCTTACCCTAACCCTTCCCCTAACCACCAAACTTTCCAAGCCCTGCTGCCAACCCCTCCAAGCTCAACCCTTACCCTGCCTGTCAACCTGTCAAAGCCCAGCACTTTCTCTAACCCCAAATACTCCAAGCCCAACCCTTTCCATGCCTGCCAACTCCTTCAACCCCCACCCCTTCCCAGTACAGTCCTTATCCTACCCACTAACCCCTGACCGCCAAACCCAAATAGCCTAACCCTCACCCCAACCCCAAATCCTCCTTCCCAACAACCCCTCCAAGCCCATCCCTCCCAAGTCCATTAACCATTCCACACCCAACCCCTCAAAGCAAGCCAAACCTCTCCAAGACCATCTCCTCCAAGTCCAATCCATACTCTACCCAATCCCTCCAGCTCCAGCCCTTCTCCTACCCACCCACCCCTCCAAGCCCAATCCTTTCCCTGCTCACCAATCCCAACTCGTAACCTACCAGCAACCCCTCTAAGACCAATCCTTACCCTACCCACCAACTATTCCAAGCCCAACCCATACCCTACCTGACAACCACTCCAAGACCAACCCTTACCCTGCACACCAACTCCTCCAAGACAAAACCCTACCCTACCAGCCCACTCCTCTCATGCCCAGCCCTTATCCTCCCTGCCAGCCCTTGCCCACTCCAACACAATCTTGCAGTCAAATTCTCTTGAGCACCTACAATGCCTTTTGCAGTAAATTCTTCTCACACGCCAACCCAAGCTCTGGGCTTCCCCACAGACACTGGCCAAAACTCACTTCTACTGCTAAGCTATCTTCTGAACTGCACGCTTCTTAAGGGCACACAGCCATCCTCCACACCAACATAAGTCCTCAGAGCCAACTTCTCTTTCCTGCATATGCCTTGCCTTCCACAGCCCATTCTGTTGCACTCTGACTGCAGTCGAGCACCTTGCTTCCTCTTGCTTGATAGCTGAAACTCGTGTCTACCACTAAGCGCTCATCCCAACTGCTCGCTTTTAAAAAGGACGCACAGCCACTGCCCACACCAACACAAGTTCTCACAGCCATTTTCTCTTTCCTGCCTACAACTAAATTCTTGTTGCACTTCTGACTGAAGCTCTGGGCACTCTCACGGAATCACGGAATTGTCAGAGTTGGAAGGGAGCTCTAGAGATCATCTAGTCCAACTCCCCTGCTAAAGCAGGATTGCCTAGAGCACATTACTCAGGACTGCATCAAGGCGGGTGTCCGGGGTTGAGAGACACAGGACTAACTTTTCTTCTAATGCTGGGGAAAATTGCACTTCTAGAAGACTCTAGTGTCTGAATTTGTGAAAAATATTTACTTTATAGCCAGCCAGGCTCTGTGGGATTCAAGGTCTTAGTGTTTTTGAGCCTTGCCAGGTGCAGGGACAAGGAGGAGCAAGGCCTGGGCACTTGACCCAGGCTGGCCAACAGGATTATTTCATACCATGAACGTCACATTCAATATAAATTAGAAAATTTGCTGCGTAGGGGGCTCTCTCCCTTGATGGCGGCGGTCCAGACAACTCCTTGCCCCGGTGCCAGACCCCTGAGGCCTTCCTTTCCTCCTGAAGCCGTTGCGCTCGCAGTGTCCGACATTTGCTGTCCACTGCTGGGAGTGCACAGCTTCCTACTGATAGAACTGGCTGAGTATAATTCCTGTATCTTATATCAGTATCGGGATTAATACTGGTTCTTTAGTATCGTTGTTAACTATGTAGTTTTAGTCTATTAAATCTGTTTATATTTCAACCCTTGTGTTTCCTTCTGTTCCCCGATTCCCCTTTCCGGGTGGGGAGGGGTCATCGGGTGATAGAGTAATTGTCTAAACGACAATAGATTGTTATGGGTTTTCTCAAACCAAAACAGCGGGTCTTGAAAATCTCCAGAGAAGGGGACTCCACAACCTCCCTGGGCAGCCTGTTCCAGTGCTCTATCATCCTCACCGTAAAGAAGTTTTTCCTCGTATTTGAATGGAACTTCTTATGTTCCAGCTTGTGCCCGTTGCCCCTCGTCCTATCGCTGGAAACCACTGAAAAGAGTCCGGCTCCATCCTCCTTCAACCCACTCTTTAGATACTTGTAAACGTAGATCAGGTCTCCCCTCAGCCTTCTCTTCTCCAGGCTAAAGAGCCCCAGCTCTTTGTGCCTTTCCTCATAAGGGAGGTGCTCCAATCCCTTAATCATCTTAGTTGCCCTACGCTGGACTCTCTCCAGTAGTTCCCTGTCCCTCTTGAACTGGGGAGCCCAGAACTGTACGCAGTATACCAGTTGTGGCCTCACCAATGCAGAGTAGAAGGGGAGAATGACCTCCCTCGACCTCATGGCCACACTCTTTCCTATGCAGCCCAGGATTCCATTGGCCCTCTTGGCAACAAGGGCACATTGCTGGCACATGGAAAGTTTGCTATTCCCTAGGACTCCCAGATCCTTCTCCTCAATAGTGCTTTCCAGAAGATCCACCCCTAACCTGTATTGCTGCCTGGGGTTCTTCCTCCCCAGGTGCAGGACCCTACATTTGCCCTTGTTGAACCTCATTAGGTTCTTCTCTGCCCAGCTCTCCAGTCTGTTCAGGTCACGCTGGATGGCGGCACAACCCTCTGGAGTGTCGACCAGCCCTCCCAGTTTGGTATCATCAGCGAACTTGCTGAGGATACACTCTGTCCCCTCGTCCAGGTCATTGATGAATATGTTGATATGAATATCTCCTCACTCACCAGCCAAAAGCCATCTTTACCAACAAGCTGTTCTCTGGACTGTGCAAGGACCTTACTTGACAAACCTGATCTCCTTCGATGACAAGCTGACCCGCTTGGTGGATGAGGGAAAGGCTGTGGATGTTGTTTACCTGGACTTTAGTAAAGCGTTTGCCATCATTTCCCACAGCATTCTCCTCAAGAAAATGGCTGCCCATGGCTTGGATGGGCTTATTCTTTGCTGGGTAAAAAACTGGCTGGAGGGTTGGGCCCAGAGAGTGGTGGTGAACAGAGTTAAATCCAGTTGGCGGCCGGTCACGAGTGGTGTCCCCCAGGGCTCAGTATTGGGGCCGGTTCTCTTTATATCTTTATCAATGATCTGGATGAGGGGATCGAGTGCACCCTCAGTAAGTTTGCAGATGACACCAAGTTGGGCAGGAGTGTCGATCTGCTTGAGGGTAGAAAGGCTTTGCAGAGGGATCTGGACAGGCTGGATCGATGGGCCAAGATCAATGGGATGAGGTTCAGCAAGGCCAAGTGCTGGGTCCTGCACCTGGGTCACAACAACCCCATGCAGCGTTACAAGCTTGGGGAAGAATGGTTAGAAAGCTGCCTGGCAGAAAAGGACCTGGGGGTGTTGGTCAACTGTTGGCTGAACATGAGCCAGCAGTGTGCCCAGGTGACCAAGAAGGCCAGCAGCATCCTGGCCTGTATCAGGAAGAGCGTGGCCAGCAGGACCAGGGAAGTGACTGTCCCCCTGTACTCGGCATGGGTGAGGCCCCACCTCGAGTACTGTGTCCAGTTTTGGGCCCCTCTACTACAGGAAAGACATTGAGATTCTGGAGCGGGTCCAAGAGAAGGGCAACGAAACTGGTGAGGGGTCTAGAGAACAAGTCTTATGAGGAGCAGCTGAGGGAGCTGGGATTGTTTAGCCTGGAGAAAAGAAGGCTGAGGGGAGACCTTATCACTCTCTACAACTACCTGCAAGGAGGTTGTAGAGAGGTGGGGGTTGGTCTCTTCTCCCAAGTAACAGGCGATAGGGCAAGAGGAAATGGCCTCAAGTTGCACCAGGGCAGGTTTAGATTAGATATTAGGAAAAAATTTTACAGTGAAAGGGTTATCAGGCATTGGAACAGGCTGTCCAGGGAAGTGGTGGAATCGCCATCCCTGGAGGTGTTTAAAAGACGGTTAGATGTAGTGCTTAGCGATATGGTTTAGTGATGGGTTTTGTCAGTGTTAGGTTGATGGTTGGACTCAATGATCTGAAAGTCCCTTCCAACCTAGAGAATTGTATGAGACTATGACCTGCAGATGCTGCCCATGCCAACACAATATTCACAGCCAAATTCTCCTACCTGCCTACACTTCCCATCTGCAGCCCATTCTTTTCACAGTTCAAAACTCTTGTCTTGTAGCCAAAACTCTTGTCTTGTAACACAAGAATGGGCTGCAAACAGCAAGTGTAGTTGACAAGAGAACTTGGCTGTGAGCACTTGTGTTGGTGTGGGCAGTTAGCTGCGTGTCTTTGTAAGGGTATGTGGAAGGAGAGTGTTTGCTCCTTTAAGGGTATGTGGTCAAAGGAGACATAAACAAGACATAAACAGAGACAAACCTGACTGACACACACACTACAGGTACGTTGGACAAAAAAAAAAGAAAATTAAAGTAAATGTACCCCTTTGTACATCTTTGTCCACTACATATACTTGTAGCCTTGTTAGTACCAAAAGTATCAAAACTAGTTCTAGCTCATACCACTGACATGGAGATGGATGCAATTAGTCCAATTTTATATGAATACGGTCAGGCTCAGACTTAAAACATAAAAGTTTTAATTCATTTTAAAGAACTTTCAGGAGAAGTTTTCAAACACCTTTTTCATCTGAGCAGAGCTGCACGTGCCTGACAGAGAAAATCATCTTGGGTCTGGAAGCCATTTTTGAGGCCAAAGAACCGGAAATCTTGAGTGTTTAAAAAATTCAAGAATGAGATCTCTCTTTCAGAGTGTCATCTGAGAGGTTTTTGTCCCTTTGGGAAGTTTAAAAAACCCAACACACCCACACAATCTTTTGGCTCCTCAGTGTCCTAGGTTGGAGGCTGGACTTATTTAAACTCTGTTTTTTAAAAAAGAGAAGTAATTCTCATAAGGACATACGAATGCTGCATCTTTCTTTAAGTTAGTTAAATATATTGTTACCTTTCTCTTCCTTCCTCTTCTAACAACTTTAGGAATGCATACATCATTAGTTTTCATCACATCCTATGAAGATAAGAAAAAATAAAGTGTCTTAGCAAACTTAAGATATAGTTTAAATGATCACAAATTTCTCAGGGAAATCACATAACTGAAGCTTCTGATATGCAACAGGCAAAAACTTCCATCACATCAAGATGCTTTCTGTTAGTAAATATCATTACATTAAAGTTTGCTCTCGGATGATATCTCTAATTCCCATTAGCTTCAATGAGTGTTATAAATATATCTGAGTACATATGAAACTCTACATTTTAAACCACTCCCGAGACAGTCACAGTGCTAGCAACTATAGCTTCTAAGTTTTTAAAGGTACAGTTGCAAGTCAAAGTACACAGTATTAAAGTTAACTTCTTTAGGTTAAAAAGAGTAACATTCCACGTACTTTGCTAATGAGTTTTTCAAACGGGACATCATCTTCTTTGACAGTATCCATCTCTTTGTCTTCTGTAGGTACATTATTATCCTGCTTACTTGATGACTGAAAATGGAAAAATTAACATGGAGTTAGTTCATTTATAGAAAAACAGAAGTGAAAAAGAGGAACTCAACTATCGGATTGCTTTGCACTTTCGGTTTAAGTAGTTTATGGCTATATATGCACATTGCTTCTTTAGATAGACATCAATACCCCCAAATCAAACATGTTCATTTTCATAAGTGTACCTCTTGCTCTCTACATTTCTTTCATATTTACAGACAGTTCTCAGAACAGGTCAAAAATATTGCAATATACCATGACAGAACTAAAAAAAAATAAATTACACCAGCTCTTATTTTATTCCATTTTATGTTTGTGATAACATCATTACATTTCTCCATATCAGTACTTCTACCAATACTATTTACCAATACTAAAAGAATTCATCATCTGGACAACTGCTTATCTATGTATATGGATAAGAGTCATGTCAGAACGAGTAAACGTTATGAATATAAAGGTGTACAAACAAAATGCAGTAGACTACAAACAAGGTATTTAATGGTTTATGAGCTAAAATTTGGTAACAGTGATCATCAGTAACTGGATTTTGACAATGCTATGCTTTAAAAACAACAAAACAAAAAACCTTTAGATGAGCTGGCTTTTAGAGATATATATTTAGATCTATTTTAGAGACATATCTAAGTTTGACGATCAAGAGTTTGCAATACTGGGAAATAATCACCTTAGCCCTGTGACAGAAAGAAAAGAGAGCACGCGCAAAACTGAGAGAGAAGAAGAGATAAAAAGATAGGGAGAAAGAGGATGCGAAAGATAGCGAGAGAGAAAGAGTTTAAAATAGTCAGAGAGAGCCAGGGATGGGGGGAACAGAGGTAGGTAAGGAAGACACGAGAGGGAAAGGTAGAGAGGGGGAGAGAAAGAGAGAAATGGGAGAAGATACAAGTAAAGAGCAGGAGGCAAAGGGGAGAGGGAGAGAGGAATAGAGGGAAGGGGGAGACAGAGGGAGGGAGATGGGGGAGAAAGAGAGAAAAAGAGAGAAGAAGAGGGAGAAACAGAGAGGGGGAGGAGGCAGAGAGAGAGAGAGGGAGATGTGGAGGAAGAGAGAAGAAACAGGCAGCAAAAGGAGGATTAAATAGCAGGGGAGAAAAATAGGGAGTGAAAGAAGATAAGGGGAAAGGAGGGAGAAAGAAAGAGGAAAAAAGAGAAGAAAAAAGAGTGCGAGAGAGAAAGAGGGACGGAAAAAGAGATAGAAAAGGAAAAGAGAAGGAGAGAGTGGGAAAGGGAGAGGGGAGGGCGAAGGGAGAGACAGAGGAGAGGGAGAGAGAAGCAGGTAAGCAAAGAGAGTTATCGAGACCAATAAAAAGTGTGGGGGGAAGGAACGGAGATGGTGGGGTAGCACAGAGGGGGAGGGGGGTCTAAGACCAAGTCAGAGAGATACTGAGAGCGTGTGATTGTGACTGAGAGGGGGGGGGTGTCCAAGTCTGAGAGAGGAGGGAAGGGCAAAAGAGAAAGGGGGGAGGCTGAGAGTCACGCACACACATAGAGACAGAGAGTGATCAAGACAAATAGAGATGCCGAGGCCAAGACAGAGGGAGACCAGGAGCAGGGAAGAGGGAGAGGGAGAGAGAAGGAGGTACCAAGGCAGTGAGTGAGAGAGGGTGTGAGAGTGCAAGAGAGCTTTTGAAAAGGACTCCAACAAGTCAGATGGGTGCAAACAAGAAAGAGTCAGAGAGAGGGAGTCGGGGGGCAGGGAAGAGAGTCAGGGAAAGAGAGTCTGAGACCAGGAGAAGGAAAGGGAGAAGGAGAATGAATGAATGAGAGACAGAGAGGAGAGAAAGAGACTAAGATGGTGGGGGGTGGGGGGAGGCACCCAGACAAACCAGGCAACACTGAGAGGGAGTGTGAGAGAGATCAAGAACATGTGAGAGACTGAGAAAACGATGGGGGAAGGGGGTCCTGAGACTGAGAATGAGAAATTGAGAGAGATGGAGAGAATGACCCCAAGAGAGCAAGATGGAGAGAGATAAGGTGAGTGAGGGAGAGGCCGAACAAGGGAGAGAGGCTCTGAGAGAGAGTGACCAAGTGGTGGGGTAGACCAAGAGACACTGAGAGAGATGTACTGATAGAGAGAAAGACAGACAGACAGAGTGAGACCGAAATACATGGATAGAAAGAGGCAGAGAGACTGAGAGAGAGTATGGGAGAGAGACTGGGGGGGAGAGAGACACAGACCGAGATCGAGAGTGTGAGAGAGACTGAGAAAGAGAGATGGGAAGAAAGAAAGTGAGTGAGAGGGAGTCTGAGAGAAGGGCCGAGAGAGAAGGGGCAAGAGCTTGAAGGGAGGAGAGGAGAGCCTGAGTGGGGTGGGG
>QJSC01010402.1:0-35329 GCA_003697955.1 Calidris pygmaea
CTTTACATGGTTGATTGGTACAAAGGTTTTAAACAAAGATACAAGTTGCGGTTTTACCATTCTTCTTAAGATAATGCATTTTGATAACATTGTGGTTAAGCCTGTTCTTGCCAGACAGGACGTTCCTATGTCTGGTGCAGCGAGATCATTCCCCTCGCTTAAGTCGTTTGATCAGCAAATTACCCTTAATTACTTATTACACTCTGGTCGGATCTGTCGTTATCTCAACCCTCTGAGTGCCCCACGTTGGGCGCCAAAAAGGACTGTTGTGGTTGGGCCTCAGATGGCAACAAAGGACCACGTGCAGCCGCTCGCGCAGACCAGAGTCCCCAACGCTGCCGCAGCCGTAGGGGAAAATGGGAAGAAAAAGGCAAAACTCGTGGGTTGAGACAAAGGCAATTTAAAAGAACAGCAAAGGGAGTAAGAAACACCAACAACAATAACACTGACAGAGGGATATACAACCCCGGGGGGGGTGGGGGGGGGGGGACGGGACACGGGAGGATGACTTCCTCCTCCCCGTCCTCCGACTTCCTGTACCTCCCCTTCCCTGTGTAGCTCCTGCTACCCCTGGGCATGGCTCACTTGGGATGGAATACCTGTCTCCCTTCTAGGTCCTGGGGAGAATTAACCCTATCCCTGCCAGACCCAGGACACCTGTTGGTCAGGTTTGGGTCACCTGTCCTGTCCCCTCCTCCCCACAGGTGGGACCCCTCTATGCTTTTCCCATTTCCGACCCTCCAAGGGGGCAAATAACAAAATTGGCTGACCTTGGTTGTTATTGCACTAAGTATAAGCAAGGTCCTCTCTGCATACCATTCCTTGGCATGAAGTACAAACATTGGTCTTATCACTTTGGGAATGAGCAATTTTCTCCACAATAGGCTGTTAATTTTCAGAGAGTTAGAAGAGGCCTAGCTAAGAAGTAAAATTACAGAACAGAAAGTTGGTTCTGTTTTACCTCAAACCAGGACAAGGCTCCAGAGCTGGACACAGTACTCCAGGTTGGGTCTCATGAGAGCAGAGTAGAGGGGTAGAATCACCTCCCTTGCCCTGCTGGCCACACTTCTTTCGATGCAGCCCAGGATATGGTATGCTTTCTGGGCTGCCAGTGTACATTGCCAGCTCATTTTGAGTGTCTCATCCACCAACACCCCCAAGTCCTTCTCCTCAGGAATGCTCTCAATCCATTTTCTGCCCAACCTGTATTTGTGCTTGGGATTGCCCCAAACCACCTGCAGGACCTTGCACTTGGCCTTGATGAACTTAATGAGGTTTGCATGAGCCCACCTCTCCTGCCTGTCCAGGTCCCCCGGATGGCATCCCTTCCCTCCAGCTTGTCGACCGCGACACACAACTTGGTGTCGTCAGCAAGCTTGCTAAGGGTGCACTCAATCCCACTGCTCATGTTGCCGACAAAGATGTTGAACTGTACTGGTCTCAGTACCAATCCCTGAGAAACGCCACTCATCACTGGTTGCCACTTGGAAATCAAGCCATTGATTGCAACTCTTTGAGTGCAGCCATACAGCCAGTTCCTTATGCCCATTTGTCAAATCCATGTCTTTCCAATTTAGAGACAAGGATATCGTGTGGGACAGAGTCAAATGCTTTGCACAAGTCCAGGTAGATGACATCAGTTGCTCTTCCCTTATCCACCAACGCTGTAACCATGTCATAGAATGCCACCAAATTTGTCAGACATGATTTGCCTTTGGTGAAGCCGTGTTGGCTGTCACCAGTCACCTCCTTATTCTCCATGTGCCTTAACAGAGTTTCCATCAGGATCTGCTCCATGATCTTGCCGGGCACAGAGGTGAGACTGACTGGCCTGTAGTTCCCCAGGTCTTCCTTTTTTCCCTTTTCAAAAATGGGAGTTATGTTTCCCCTTTTCCAGTCAGAGGAACTTCACTGGACTGCCACATCTTCTCAGATATGATGGATAGTGGCTTGGCAGCTTCATCGGGACACATGGATGAATCTCATCAGGTCCTATGGACTTGTGCCCCTCCAGGTTCCTGAGGTGGTCTCAAACCTGGTCTTCTCTTACATTTGGCAGTTCCTCATTCTCCCAGTCCCTACCTTTGCCTTCTGCTACTTGGGCAGTTTGGCACATTTCAGACATGTTTGACCACCCCTGCTATCGACACAAAATTTAATGTTTTTCCTAGAAGAAACCTCCACAGGGTTTTAAAGGGCCACTGGCTATGATTGTCACCTCAAATTCTGATCCACCTAAAATGGAATAATCTGATTGGGATAGAAATCTGATTGGGATAGATACACAGACAAGTAAAATGAAAGTAACAGTGGTGCTAAATATTGCACAGTTTTCTGAAGACTGCAGCACCTAATTACTCCATTTTCCTGGGTAAATACATCATTTTTTCCAAAACTAGAGAAGTGCTTACATTTTTTTCAAGACACTGTGTTGCTTTATTTTTGATGGTTTCAAATCTGCTCTTTCATTGAAAAAAAATTAAAAAATTAACTCCTGCCTCTCCCTGCCTGCCTCTCTTTGCCTGCGTCTTCTCATCCAATGGCTACAATGAGTTTTGAGTGTGATTTTTCTCAGAAATCATGAAAACTTAGACTTTGTTTGACGTCTCACCCTTTAAAGTTATATCTATAAATAAGGTCTTGCCCTATTTGGGTTCCAAAAAATATTGTTCCTGGTTTTTTTGCTAACAGTGGGACTGACACGCACAACCCTCTCCCAAAGAGCATTTTATTGACTGTGGCAGCTAGCTCTGACCCTACATTTGTCGTGGTCGCATCTTTTATTCCTGTCCTCTCCAACACTCCCTCCAACTGTCCTCATTTGGGTTCTGAGTTTGTTTTATAGTATCTAAAAGGCAGCCTTTTTTTTCAGGCTGTTAATTCAAGTTTCTCTTACACCCTTTGGTTTGTCCAACTGGAGTGGAAAGTACTCTGGTTTTGGAAAAGATTGAGAGCTAATTGTGGATTAAAAAACTGTCTCAATGTTTTTGATATTTGTGTGTTGGATTTCAGGAATGGCTTCTTTAGTTACTACTTATACACATATTTCTTGCAGTTCTGTGCATTACAGGATGCACTGTAATATGTGACATCATCTTAAATAATGGTGTAGCTCTAGTCAATGCTTTATAAAATATGTTGTGTTGCGTTTCCTGTCCGTAATCAAAAGCAGAATATAGGATGCAATTTTATTTACATGGTCAATGACCTCTGAATTTTCTACTCTCACACAAGTCTTGTGCAGCTACTAGATGCAGCTGCCGAAGCATTAACAGAGGTTTAGTCTCTATAATGGATGCTTAAATAGCCCTGACTTTTTTAGTGGCCAAGTAACTTTAGGTGGCTGAGAGAACAGGAAGGCAGCGATCGAACTGTTTGTATAGTGATATTTCCGATGCAAGAGATGTTCATTGAGCTTGAGTAAGGAGGATTGCAAAACAAGTTTATAAAATTTAAATATGTTATTACAAGTATCCCCCAAAATGTGCTGGTAGTAATAGAACTGTAGAATTTATCAAGTACTATATGCAGTAGCTTAAATTTCAGCAACTTCTTGAAGCTAGAATATTTAAAGTCTGTTTTCATTCCATCCAAACAAAAATATCTAGCCTTGCAGAAGGACAAAGTCATGAATGTAACAAAGATGGGGAATCATATCAAATAAAATATGAGAGTAGTCTGGACCGAGTCATTTCCCTGTCTTCTGGGGTTCAGCGTCTGCTGCATCTCAGAAACTATGATACCTAGCTGGGCTTACTGGTGAAGGATGAGTGGGGGTGTGGTAAGTCTGTATATGCTGCTTTATGACTAGAGCTACATCCAGCTAAATTTATTTCTTTACAAGCTGTATCTTTAACAGATGATATTGTAAGGTAGAGTGAGTGCTGTTCTCCTTCAAAACATGTGCCAAAGCAAGCCCAGGAAGGACATCAATGGAGCAAAGTTCTCTGATTCTTCCCTGTGACAACAAGGAGAGACACTGGCCAGCAGCTGCTCTAATGTTCACACCAGATATTGCATGAAATTAGCAAAGGAAGTAAATTCATGCATACCCAACCACAGAGTTGAGTAGAGCACATGACTATCTCACTGTATGTGCACTGTTCATGCTATTCAGGAAATGGAAGTCACTTTCCTCAGTCCAGCTCTATGAGGTTTAGGTGAAAAGTTAATGGCTATATTTATGTTTTCTTATAAAGCTCTTATAGATTTTAGTTGAGCTAATCTCAGTCAATAGATTGCTGATTTTGCCAAAACAGTAAATTGGAATCATAATCTGCTTATCTCTAGTGCCTTTAAATTGATAAACTTGAATTTTAGTACCTCGTTGAAGAAACATTTGCAAAAAAGTAACTTCTTCCTTTTCTCTTTCCCCCACGCCCTGGCAGTGTTTTAGAGCACTTTGCTGCAAGGGACCGCCACCACCACGACCTGAATATGACTTGGTTTGCATAGGCCTTACTGGTTCTGGCAAGACAAGTCTTCTGTCACAGCTTTGCAGTGAAAGCCCGGAGAATATAGTGTCTACCACAGGTAGGATGCTGCCTTTATTCCATGGTGTGCTGTAGAGTTGCCCAAAGGTAACTTCTGAAACGCATAGTAAAGGCAATAGAGAACTTCAGCTTAGTTATCTTGCTTTTTACAGTACCTAATGGATTGCTTTGAAGCTACTACTACTTACTCTTTCAGTGGTCATACAGCGGGGAATATCCATGAAAATATACAATTTGGAATATGTCGAAAGTCAGAACATACATTGTGGTATAAGTAGAATCTTTGGAAATGGACATTCAGTTTACTGTAGACAGACCTTAAAAGGTTTGGTGTCTTTTGGTTTTTAAGCAGTCTTGTTATACAGACAGGAAAAAGGAGAATGTGATATATAATAGAATGGGATAGTGATGCTCTGAAACTTATATTGGGATTTATTTTTTATCATATTTGGTCAGTACTGCCCTGTGGTATATGCTAGCAACCAAAAGAATAAATGTAATGGAAATGTTTATTTCTGGTGATAATTCTTTCTTTTAGATCAGCAAAGAGACTTGTTTATATAGTAAGGGCAGATTGAGATCAGAGAATCAATTTGCAAAAGGCTCCAATATAAGAACATAAGGTTATTTAATACAAATGTAAAGTAAAACAAGTACAAGAAAATACTGGGGGTTGTTTCTGCAATGAATAATTAACTCATTGCCTTCGTAGTGGTGTTATTAGGAATGTTAAAGAGCTCTGACACTTCATTGTGTGGAGAAGATGTCAATGCATAACTCAAAAGGTTAGGAGGAAATTGTTGAGTAATTCAGTCTTTTTTTTTTTCTCTTCCCCCCTTTATCTTTAGAGTTCACCTGAAATTAGTGCAAGTTCACCTGGACTATGAAAGCAATAGTAACAGCAATATAATATAGCAGTATAGATCCATCAAAGGAAATAACAAAAATTTCATTTATTTTAAAATTAAATTTCTTATATGTTTCTAGATAGTTGCAACAAAATGCCATCATTTAGTTAGGCAACTTTAGGAATAAAAATGGATACTAGACAGCATCCAAATCAAAATGATGCGTATCGAGGTTATTCAGCTTATAATAAATCTACCCATGTGTACCATATCCATGCTATATTAGAAAATATCGTTGAGAATACAAGAATACAATGTGAAAACTTTCAAATTTTATGACCTGTATTTTTGCCTTTCTCATCAACACCATTCAGGTCCATTCCAGTTTTCGTTCCTTTCTAGGAAGAGAAAGAGCAGATGAAATATTTCATATATAAAGTATTAGATACACTTACATGTATGCATGCACTAAACATGCAGAATCTAGTATGTAGTATATTGAGGGATTGCTGGAAGCCTTTCATATTCCCTTTCTCTTGGCTGTCTGAATGTCCAATTAAGGGAAAACATCAAACTTTATTAAAGTTTTTTAGTTTAAAGCATATAATAGGCTAATAGAAGATTCATAGATACTTCTAGTGTGCTTGTAACCATTTTAATACGTACCACTCAGGTCTGTAAAAGGATCTTTCTGTTAATAACATTTATAGACAGGATTAATACTTTAGGTCTAACCAAAAGCTGCGAAGTTTAAATGTAGGAAAACAGTGATGTGAATTGCATGTTGTCTTCCATGTCTCCTAAAAATTGCAGAAGGATCACTTTATTTATGGGTAATCTGAAATTTAAACTTTAGTTCCAGATGCATTAAAAGATCTTTTTATAAAGGTATATTCCATACTAACTCCTTACTAAACGGTAGATGGCCTGGATGGAAATTTTGTGCTGAATTTAATGTATGCCAGCTATTTAATAGTATCTTTGCAAATTTCATTGCTCATACTGATTTTTTTTTTCCCCATCTTATAACTGATATTTTTAAACATCATATTGAAACAGAATTTCACATTCAGAATCCTGGTTCTTGGTGAAAAAAGTAGTCTTTTCTGAATGTATGCAACTGATTTCAAACATCTTATTAACAAATAACTTACTAAAACTCTTTATTTCTTTTTTTAGGTTTTAGCATAAAAGCCGTGCCATTCCAGAATGCCATCTTGAACGTAAAAGAACTTGGAGGTATAGTGTTTATTCATTTGATTATAAAAACATGCAGTGTCTAAATCTCATCATACCACACTGTTATTTGTTTTCAATTTTAAAATGATAAATTTAAAAATTCCATTGTGGCTGGAACTTACAACCCATGTTTCACAACAGCAGATAAAGTTGAGAAAAATTGAACAAATGCTGACTAGAACAAAATGTAAAAAGCAGGAGTCGTCGAAGGCTGAAAAGTATCTGGTGTATCTCCTTAATGTAATTTCTCAGATTGCAGAGGTTAAGTCCTACAGAAATACAAACTGAGCTATAATTTTAGTATGGCTCATGTGGTAGCTCAGGGAAGTGTGTTCCTTGTGTTTATTGTATATATAAACTTTTACTTACGAGCAGTAGCTCAGGTCAGCTATATTTAGCTTTCAAATCAAACATAGGCCTGCTTGAATTACTTGAAAAGGAGCTCTTGCTTCATTTACTGATCAAGTTGAACTGTTTGTTGTCTAAGTTTCTATTTTGATATACAAAGAAACCCTTCCTGCTTCCTGAGAAACTAAAAAACCCACACATTTTCTTCCAAAAATTTAGTCTATAAAATAATGTGTGTAATTTAGAAGATGTGCCATGCCCTAGCCCACATTCTTTCAGAATGCCCTCTTACCAGCATAACTTGAAATTTGATTTGATGATTTCCTGTTACAGTGCAGCAATCTCTGGTGGGAACTAAGGATGAAATTGTGTACAATGAACATACAGGAGAATGGGGAAAGACTGGAAAAATAAGTCAGATGATAACATTTGTTGTTCAGAAGTTTCTAATGGAGTTTTGCTGATAAAATTTTGGGATGCCGAGGTTTAATCTCAAGACCAATAATGAAGGTGCAAAGGCAATAGGAAGCTGCTTCTTTGGTTCTAACAAGCCTCTTTCCAGCCTGAAGACACAGTACCTGAAACCACCATTTATTCAGTGTGTTTATGCAGTCATTTGCTGTCAAAACAGAACGCAAAGTCATGGTGTCAGTTGTGATGTGGATACATATTCAGGCCTAAATCAAGATTATAGGCCCATTCTAGAAGCCAACTAATAATTTACAGGTTTTTTTAGTCTATTTTATAATTTATTTTGCTATCTTGTAAATGCAGACTTAAAAACTACTGGTGAGTGCCAGTAAAAATACTAACATGTTATAGGGTTTAGTAACTTTCTCTGGTTTATGTACTAAAATATATTGTCATATGTTTGTGTTACATTTTTGTAATCCACCCAAAGGCCTTTTTCACAAGCACAGAGAATCAAAATGTTGTGTAGCCATCTTTGAAATTTCAGTTAAGACAACATGTGTTAAGTGCTTGTAGAGTGGTAAATATCAGGGATGCTTGAGTTTCCAGCTGGTTGAGCATGCCCAGGAAGAGAGATGAGAACTGTCCTCCCCACTGTTGTTCCTCCTTAAGCTTCATTACCAAGGTAATAAATTCCCACTCTTAGGCCAGCTAAATTAATTGTCTAGGTGAGATGAGAGCTTGATAAAAAAATAACTTTAAATAGGATTGGTTAAACAAAGCGTGTGTATTTTGCCTTAATTCGAAAGTAAAGAGCAAAAAAGAGAGAGTAGGATGAGGAGTCACTGTCGTGCGATCCAAATTGAATGGAAAATATGAATCCTTGGAGAAGACGGCAATAGTTGTCAAGTAGTATCTGCCTTTGGAAAAAATGAGGAAGGAGGGAGAAAATTATGTTGACCTATTAATTAAATTTAATATTTGAATAGTTATAGGAAAGCCACCCCTTTCCTTTGTTCTGTGGAGGAGAGGAATACTGAACACCGTTCTAGCAACATAACCTGTCAGAGCAGCTAAAATTTCATCTAGTTAGTCATCAGAAAACTGATCCCACAAGTAAATGCTAAAGTCAACCTCACAGGGATATACTAACACAAAGCACTGTATTTGACTAAAAGACAGTTGACACCTCTACAAAATCTGTTTGTGGAGTGCATGCAATGCCATCTGTGACATAGCTGTGTCTAACAGATTACAGAATGTCTTGGCAGATGAAATTTTTAGATGACCCTGATGAGCTGTCCAAGTTGAGTCACACAGAGACATTCAGCTTCCGAAAGCATTAAAGTTAGATCTGTTTGCTATCAATCATACTCAGCTTGCTGCTCAAATGGTGCCTAAGCCCAGGCTCTGTCACATAATTTCCTCATTTTGTAGATAAGAGAGATCATTTGCACTTGCTTACAGATCTTAACTTGAGTCCAGAGGAAGCTCAGATAAGGATTCAGCAGTAGCCATCATTCCACTGTTGTTTGAAAACATTCTTTTTCTACAATTAGCTTTTTATGGTGTGAATAGACAACCTATCTTATTCAAAACAAGTAGGAGCCATGTAAGCAACACCTATCAAAGCTATGTATAATAGGATAAGCAAACCATAAAATTTCCTAGTTACATTTTTTTGTGGGGTGGGGGGCTGCTTTTTTGTTGATGGGATGTTTTGTGGTGAGAAAAATAGAGACTTTGGTTTGCTAAAAATTCTGTCTCCTGTTGCACTTACAACTCCATTTTCTTCAGGCTGAATCAAAGGGTAGAGTATAGCAGCATAGTTTAGCATCAAAAAAGATACCTAAGTTTTATGAACACCCTCCTCACCTCCCCCCCTCCCAAAAAGTTTTTATTTATTCTAGCCAGAAATGGCTTTGATCCTTTCAAAGGCTAAAGCAGATTCAAACTTTGTGAGCCAGTCAGCAGAAAGGCTAGACAGACCAAACTAACACAGCTGTGGTACCTCTACTAGTCTTAAGTGCCATAGAGATAGATGCATAAAGAGTGTTTTGAGCTTTATTTGAGATTACCTGCACTGTTACCAAAGGTGTGACTGCAGCTCAGAGCAGGATACATCTGTGCCTTGCTGGGTGCTGACAGCAGTTGTCAGCCTGGGGAGATGTGCCGCTGCTTCTGAGATCCCGGCTGTTATCAAGTCCTTCAGCAGAGGTGGGGGGAGGGCAGAGAGGGGGTAATATGTAGAAAGGAAACTGCTAGGTGATTTTCTTGTTGCCAACCATAAGCTTTGCTTGCCCTAGAGAATTTACTGTGTGTTTGTGCCTTTAAAAATTAAAAAAAAAAAAAGCAGAGGTGATTTTGAGAATGGCTGTAATACATGAAGTCCAGTTTAGTGTGGTGTGCCACCTACTGCAAACTATTAAAGCTTCAGACTTAAATAAATCTCAGAGCATATTTCAGGGCACATATTTTGTTATCTTCCTTTTAAAATAATCTGTAAGATTTTTTAATGAACTTGTATGAACTTTTAATTAACTTCATGGTCCTGACTAGAACAGGAGATTTTTGTTTCAAATAAATTATGCGTATTTCTGGTTTTTGTATATATTGAAGATAAAGGGACAATATTTATTCCTTAGTGTTTTGGGGGTTGTTTCTTTATGCTGATTTTTCAGTGTTGTTGAATCGCTGCAGTGAGTATAGCTGATCTAGCAATCTCAAAATGTTCCTCCTTGACAGAAAAAAACCTGCCAATTCCCTGCTGCCGTGCATTGTGTATGATTGCAGGAGTACAATGCCTGAAAAGATGGAGAAAGCAGGCTGTGATCTCTTGGTGTTAAACCCTAGGAGGCAAAAGTCCTGGAACTTTTGAACCTTGAGGAAGGTTTTGGCTTAGCATCTGTATTGCTGCTTAGCAATAAGCAGTAGCAATACAAAATAGCCATTGAAGGGTGAATGATAATATACCCATGGGAAACTTCTGTATCTGTGTGTAGATGTGTCTGTCAATGGGGACAAATAGCATGTACATACAAAGTGGGTATCCTAGAAAGGATTTATAACTTTATTTGTAATAAAAAGGAGAAAACAGGTTGAAAAATAGCTCATATAAAAAAATCAAAAATCTATATGCTGTATTTCTTTAAGGGGATTAGTGGGAGATCTAAACAGAAGGTATGCCAGGGATAGATAAGAAGCAGCTAGATCTCTTAAAAATGTGTTAAAATTTCTCAGATTTCAAGCATCTTCCTGATTACCTAAGAAAACATGGCAGCTTTCCTTCTGAGAAAGTGATGGAAATTAAAGTTATAAATCCTATGTAGATTTAGAAACAGTTATTTCAAAAGCCTTTTCATAAGGTTTTTCAGGGAGGGGTTAGGGTATATTTAAAATTTTTGCAAGAACATACAAGAGTTGTTGTTGGGTTTTTTTCCCTTCCCTTCCTTCTTACTGCCACCAATGGGGCAGTCTTTCAGGCAAGAAGATTTTTCTGGTGCCGTTGACATATTCCTTGTCATCTTTTAATCTTTTTGCTAGTTATAAACTGTCTGTTTAATATCACTAGAGGAATTAACTATGTAACTTTTTATCAACTATTCAAAATCAGTAGGTATCTTTATTTCAGGTGATGTTATATTTGAAGTGGTAGAAAAACTGGTTGCAGCCTGCATTCTTTCATGGCCCCAGGTTAAATATTTTTGGTGGGAAGGAAAAAAAGTTCTTCCCTGGTTTGAGAATATAACTTCTCCAGAACTGTGATGTATTCTTCCTCCTGTTTTGAGGTGAATAAGAGCTTTCATGCACAGTTGATTATTTTAAAGCAAGGACTATGTGACATTTGTTGTGCTCTTGATGGAGACTTGCTGCAATGTCACACTGAGTGTCACATTTTAGTGAACCTCTTGCATAACACATTCCCTAGGTCTAATGTGAATTGCTATATTTTTCTGATGCTTTGGGGATTTTTACCTAATTCTTTTCTTTTCTTTTCTTTTTTTAAAAAAAAAACAACCAACCCTTAGTTTAGACATGAAGTGATTGAAGAAACAGCCATGTGCCTGCAAAGCTGTTAGAGCAACACATGGCATTAGGCTGACAAACCTAAATGCTTATCTCATGTATTACTATTGTTTGATAGGACATTTTGGATACCAGTTAAGTTTCTGGTTTCATTTCAGTAGTCTCTGAGAGCCTGAGGATGTTTAATGGATGCACATTACATTCTGGATTGTTGGAGAACTCAGACTTTGAATTTCCCTGTCTTAGAAACCTTTGGAATAGAGGAAAAGATTAATTCATATAATGGTCTGTGCTAAACTACACCTTTAAAAGCAACTGCTTGCTCTGTAAGACTAAATTTGCCATAACATGAAGTGGGACAGTTGATGTGGAGAAACAAATTTCACCAGCTAAAGAACCTGAACCAAAAGGACAGGGCCATAAGGTCAACAAATCAGCATACTGCTTTTCTGGCTCCAGTGTCTCATGTAGGGATCCACGTGCTGCTTTTTTCTGTGAGCCTGAATACAAGAGGTCAAATGCTTTGCAGTTCACCACACAATTTTTCTCCTTAGAAATAGTACAGTTACAGAGATAAGACTCAGGGTCTGGTAGTGACGTGATTGAAAAGTAGCTGGCTGAAGCTTAGAGGATAAGACAGAAGTTACATTGCTAGGGGAAAAAAAAAAAGACCTTCAAAGAACTGATCATGGTGTTGCCCTTCCAGTTCATTGAAAATGATTCTCTACCAGTTTTTAAAGTAATGTGATACTTCAGAAGCCTGCGATGCTGCTGTGTGTGGCTATGTAAATAGTATCCCTCTGGCAACTTGCTCTACTTAGTTCTGACATAGACAGCTGTTTGGAAAGACTGGGACATCTAACAGATGCTATGAAATTGTTTACAAGTACAATTGATAGGTATTATGGTGGTACAGAAACATAGAATTAACTGTCAATGCAGTCCCTCTTCTGTATAAGTAATGTTGATCTTCAGAAGTTGATAAAATAAATTAAACACTTGTCCTATTTGTGGTGTTATTTTATGAGTCAAGTTAAATTAATAGATAAATTAAGCAAGGTCTTGACTAAATCCCATGACCATTTACCTTTAACCATCTCTTTAGATCTCTTGCAGAAAACCACGGTTCAGCTCTGACTTCAATATCCTCTATAGGAAAATGTGTGTGTTACAACATTCATTAGCCACCTAAATTGTGCTAGGTGCAGAATACAGAAACATAGTGCTTAAGGTTCTAGTGTGGCTGGTACAGAGAAGGGAGTAACTCACAGAATCATAGAATGGTTTGAGTTGGAAGGGACCTTAAAGATCATCTAGTTCCAACCCCCCTGCCATGGAGGGGCTGTAGCTCCATGTAGCAAGATTCGAATACTCTGAGTTGGATGCCTAAAGTATATGGTGCCAATTCCTTCTTAGATATTGATTTCTTCACCTTTGTTTAGTGGCTGTCTTTTCTGTTGCACAGTGTACAAATTAAGTGAATATTTTAAGTATCATATCAATGTTATAGTGATTATGTTGCATTAAATTCTCATTTTGTGCCTACATTTTGGTCAGAACTTTTGTGTAGTTGTTTTGTTTCACTAAAAAGTGGAGTTTTATTATTATCAGCACTTGGTATCTGTGTCTACATTAAAGATCACTTCTCTCTATCTCAAAGTGAGAATAGTGTCTGTAAAGGACACTTTCAGCACATTTCTGAGAACCACTGGCTTGCAGACATGTCAAGCTTTCTACTGGAGTATTGCTGCTTCTGTTCACTTTAGTGTTAGTCCCCATGAGTGTAGTGCCATATTCAGACATACAAAGAATAGCCCATATCCAAATCATAGTTTAGATAGTTTGACAGCTGTGCAGGGAGAAAATTAGGAGAGCCAAAGCGCAGCTAGAGCTTAACCTAGCTACAGCTGTTAAGGATAATAAAAAATGTTTCTATAAATTCATTAACAACAAAAGGAGGATTAGGGAAAATCTCCCTCCTTTATTGGATGCAGAGGGAAACATAATCACCAAGGATGAGGAAAAGGCTGAGGTGCTCAATGCCTACTTTGCCTCAGTCTTTAGCAGTGGAACTAGCTGTTCCCTGGACACCCAGCCTCATGAGCTAGGAGACAGGGAGGGGAAGTAGAATGAGGGCATCACAATTAAAGAGGAAGAGATCAGTGACCTGCTACGCTGTTTGGATGCACACAAGTCTATGGGACCGGATGGGCTACACCCAAGAGTGCTGAAAGAGTTGGCAGACGTGCTCGCCAAACCGCTTTCCATTATTTACATGAAGTCATGGCTAACTGCGGAGGTCCCAATGGACTGGAGGGTGGCAAATGTAACACCCATCTACAAGAAAGGCAAAAAGGAGGATCCAGGAAACTATAGACCTGTCAGCCTGACCTCGATACCAGGGAAGGTCATGGAGCAGGTCATCTTGAGTGCCATCACAAGGCATATAATGGGCAACCAGGGGATCAGGCCTAGTCAGCATGGGTTTATGAAAGGCAGGTCCTGCCAGACGAACCTGATCTCCTTCTATGACAAGATGACCCAATTATTGGATGAGGGAAAGGCTGTGGATATTATCTACCTGGACTTTCAAAAAGCATTTGACACTGTTCCCCATAGAATTCTAGTGGAAAAACAAGCTGCACATGGCCTGGATGAGCATACGATCTGCTGGATCAAGCACTGGATGGATGGACGGTCCCAAAGAGTGGTGCTCAATGGAGTTAAATCCAGCTGGCGGCCGGTCACAAGTGGTGTTCCCCAGGGCTCAGTGTTGGGACCATTTCTGTTTAACATCTTTATTGATGATCTTGATAAGGACATAGAGTGTATCATCAGTAAGTTCGCAGATGACACCAAGTTAAGTGGGAGTGTTGATCTGCATGAGGATAGGGAGGCTCTACAGAGAGACTTGGATAGATTGGATCGATGGGCCAACATCAATGGTATGAGCTTCAACAAGACCAAGTGCCAGGTCCTGCACTTGCGCCACAACAACCCCATGCATTGGTACAGGCTTGGGGAAGTGTGGCTGGAGCTGCCTGGCGAAAAAGGACTTGGGGGTTCTAATTGACAAGGGGCTGAATATGAGCCGGCAGTGTGCCCAGGTGGCCAAGAAGGCCAACAGCATCCTGGCCTGTATCAGGAATAGCATGGCCAGCAGGAGTAGGGAGGTGATTGTCCCCCTGTACTCAGCACTGGTGAGGCCACACCTTGAGTATTGTGTCCAGTTTTGGGCACCTCAATACAAGAGAGATATCGAGGTGCTGGAACAAGTGCAGAGGAGGGCAACGAAGATGGTGAAGGGCCTGGAGAACAAATCGTACGAAGAGCGATTGAAGGAGCTGGGACTGTTTACTTTGAGGAAGAGGAGGCTGAGGGGAGACCTCATCACTCTCTACAACTACTTGAAAGGACACTGTAGAGAGGTTGGTGATGGTCTCTTCTCACAGGTAATTAATGACAGAACAAGAGGGAATGGCTTCAAGCTGCAACAGGGTAGTTTTAAACTGAACATTAGGAAAGAGTTTTTCACAGAGAGAGTGGTCGGGCATTGGAATAGGCTGCCCAGGGAGGTGGTGGAGTCACCATCCTTGGATGCGTTTAAGAGTCGTTTAGATGTGGTGTTGGGGGATATGGTGTAGGGGAGAACTTTGTAGAGTAGGGTAGATGGTTGGACTTGATGATTCCAAAGGTCTTTTCCAACCTAAATGATTCTATGATTCTATGAAATACAGTTGTTTGTTGTGTTTTTTCCTACCTCTGTGTTACAAACATATGCTGCTCTCCAGGGGAGACAAAAGCTTTGTATAGATAACCTTATTGCTTGACTTCTGTTGAGATGGCTGAGTAGTGCTGAACTGCGTTTTAAAAATTACTGTGGCACATAAGCCTGTATAGTCACTCGTGTCTACTGTTGGGCTCTTCCAGAATCTTTAGTCTGCTTGACAGAGCAAAAGTAGTTGAAATGAATGCCTTTGCATGTTGTCACTGTTCAAATCACTATTGTATCACCATTCTCCTAATTGAGTGTCTAATTACAACTTTAATAGGCTTTCCTGACCCCTTTTTTCCAGTTACAAAGTTTGGAGATGAACTGGAAGACCTTATCATGCTCAGAAATGAGCAACTGCCATGACAGAAGCTACAGATTATGGCAAGGAGCTGCAGGGCTAAGGGAAAAAGAATGGGCAAATGTTTATATATACTAATACCAAGATATTTCAGTGAGAAGGTATAGGGTTAGGCTAGGTGGCACTGGAAGCATGGTAGTTCTGCCAGTACTCATTAATGGAGCAGAAACTTTCAGGGATAAAGAACTGCATTGAGTCAAGTTCCTTCCTTATTTAAACAATGTTAGTTTGATGTTGGTGTGTATGTTGGATTTATGGTTCCTTTTTTCTGTTTTACTCTTTTAATGATGTATATTTAGGAGAGAAAATTTAGTCCATTGCTTTGATTGTTCTAAGTAGAAGGGCTATTTTCAGATACAAGTGTTAAATCTGTTTAACTATACTTGTTTTAATTAGTTTTTATTGTCTTGAAAGGGACTGACAATATCAGGAAATATTGGAGTCGTTACTACCAAGGATCCCAAGGGGTAATATTTGTATTAGACAGTGCCTCCTCTGAAGATGATCTAGAAACTGCTAGGAATGAACTGCATTCTGCTCTCCAGCACCCACAGTTATGTACTTTGCCATTTTTAATACTGGCCAATCATCAAGACAAGCCAGCAGCTCGCTCCGTACAAGAGGTATGTTAATATGGTAGCATCTTGACTGTTTGTATTTACTGACATATTATCCTGACATCCTAGTTAAGGACTGGCCTCAGTTACTCTTCACTGTAAGTACACAGACTAAGAACAGTCCCAGCCCCATAGAACGTAGTCCAATGCACTCTATACAGGCTTAGTTGTTCTGGAAAACAGACAAGTAATACTTGGATACAAACACAGTTCTCCCACTTTCACCATATTTTGTTTAAGGAAGAAAAGATGTTTTTAAACTACTCTTATCAAAAGCTGCTGGGAGAGTGATTTTTTGTTTTGCTTGGGTTTTTATTTGTTATTAATCTTGCACTATCCCATTACTCCATTCTTTGCAACTGCTTAAACTAATAGAGTGCAGCCATGGGTAGTCTTTTATGTAAAAGCTTTTTTCTTAATTGTTACGTACTGATGTGAGGGCAGAGTTGCAATTCCTGTTCTGAAGTCCTTAACCTGTTCTGATTTTCTTATTTTAAAGAATGTCTTTGTCTAATTTGTAGCTAACACAGTAGTAAATTATATAATCGTTCTATTCAGTGTACCTTTTGCTCTTAAGTTTCTGAAAAATTCTTCTTACCTACAATTCCTATAACGTCACATACCTTTGAGGAAATGCTGAAAGTTACCGATTCTTCATGAGAAGCTCCACCTTATCTTCTGAAGTTGTAGGAAGAAATTAAACTTTGATTGTGTCATTCTGTTCATAAATGTCATTTAAAGGACTCTTCCCATTAAAGATTGTACGTGAAATCTCCTGTTTGTTCTGTGAGTGGTGTTTTTTACTACAGCAGAGTCAAAACTGATTCAGCAACTTACTGTGTTGCTGCTTTGTATTTAAAATTGTTGCTTTCTTAGATGTGCTTTTGTCGAAAAGATGATCTTTCTGAATTCAATTAAATGTAAAACTTATTGATCTGTAGGATAACTTTTATTTGTACAGTATAGTTTTTTGTACATTCTGTATTGTTTTATTGCTATTTATGCCTCTTTAGTTAGGAAAAATAGACGATAAAATGTTAAGCTTATTATGTGTTAAGAAGGAGAAATGTAAATGTGACTGGGGTATAGTGATGTTTTTAGTATCAGAGGAAGAGAGTGAGAATCATGTAAGCTATACTGTAAAATGTTTTATTAAATTGTTGGTCCTTTCATCCAAGGATACATGCTTAGGAAAGAAAAAAACACACCAACCCCAAAACAAAAACCAAACCAAACCAAAAAAAACCCCTGAAATAAGGAATTTAGATTTAGTGTATCAAGTTACATAAAAAGGTAAACTGCAATGATGTAGGGATAGAATCTACAAGTTATAGCTCTTGTTCACCTAAAAATGGATTTAGGAAGAATTAATGAATATTTAAAGGAAATGTAATACAGAATTTAATTTAACATTTTATTAGTTTCTTGTAGTTTATTGTGCAGTGTAAAAGCAAAGCATGTATTCCTAAGCCTTCCATTTCTCAGGACACTGTCCTGAGACACACCTGGTTTCATTTTATTCATCCAAATATACCTCAGGTGTTTTGATTTTACTTTTTTCAGATTACAATTTCCATCAACAGAAATGTTTTTTTCACATGATTTAAGTATTTTTGAGCCTTTATTATTTTACTACTTTTTTCCTTTTTAAAACCTCCAAATTTGGTTTAAAGTTAATTGAAGATTTTGATAATAAATCTCATTTAAGAAATGTTCCTTTTCTGGTTTCATGAGAATACTGAATGCAGGAGAGGAACAATGTCTTTATGCCACGTGACATATGCCAGTTAGTTTGCTTTACAGCAAGTTACAGACTTAACTCTCCATTTTTCAGTTGAGCCCATGTGGATAGACTTTTGGGCCTACTGAATCTTTTGTGTATTTAGAGTTAGCATCTCTTCTCTTTTATTGACAGTACCCTCAGTTTCTCCTTATCCTTCTGCTGCATCATAATCAATTGCTTGATATCTCAGTGGAGGAACAGATCTTTATTTGCTTAAATATGTTTCTACTGAATTCTCTTCATTAAAAAAAAATAAATCTTTCAGTGTATTTTCATAGCAAACAAGTATTGCTACTTCAAGTCTTTATGAAAAGCTGAATACAATAATTTTGTTAAATGCATACAGCTTATGCATATTTTCAGAAAAACTTGTATCAAGAGCTCAGCGTATGTCTATTTGAAATAGTAGAAAACACAAAACATAAATGAAGGAGAATGTCACAAAGTTGTTACTGGTATTTTGTCCCTGAAAAAATTATGTCCTGTATTTGCTGTGAATGCAAAGCGGGAGCCTTACTGAGTCAATTTTGCCGATGTTGAAATTTCTCGCTTTCCTAAAGGCTTTGCTGTGGTTTTGTCCTCATTATTGAAGTGTGGAAAGAAAGAAAATAAAATGCTGAATCATCATAGAACCATTTCTTAGATCAAAAAGAGCATTTTTAAAGCTTTAACAAAAATGATGTGTTGAACATTCAGTTTTTTAGTAGAAATTTTTGCAGAACTAAATCCATTAAATATAGGTATTGCCTTTTTTATGTGTCATAAGACAAACAAATCACAGTTGAAATTTAGAAGTATGTATGCATTTTAGACAACAAGTTGCCTTTCTTTAATGGATATGAAAGGACCCCTTGGAGTATAATTAAAGAAAATGTCTGAGTGGTGTGTAATAGGAATTATAGAAAAATATTTATCTACAACAAAAATCCTTTACAAAACTATAGAAGTGCCAAGCAGTTTTTGCAACAGATGTTAGTTATATTTATTGTTGGGAAGTGCAGTTGCTTCAGTTTTTCAAAATTTTGTATTTTATTTTAATGTGTTTTCTCTGTGCAGTGCTTAGGTAGAAACAGTATTGTAGAAGCTGCATGCTGTAACTGCTAATCAACGTCATGAATGGTTCAATTCAAAATTATGACTATTTTTAAGAATATCCAATTACTTTTTTAATTTATGAAATATAATTGAACCTAATTCATTTTTCAGTCATGATTGGAGAAAATACTTAATATTATTGAAGTTATTAGGAAAAATTACAGAAGAAGATAAGTTGAAATACTAATCAGTAGATGTAATTCTTTTTTCCTTTGTTCAGTTGCTTGTTGGCTGTTTCCTATTTCTTAAGTTTAAAATGAAACCAAGAAAGTACATTTGACACTTCATTCTAGAAACTATAAGTTAAGACGTAATTTTAAATATTGTGGTTCTTATTTCTGTTATGTCAACTTGTATGGTATTTATTCCACCTTCCCATGTCAAAGATATTTGTAAGTTGTTTTAATGTTCTTGTGACAGTAGCACATATTTAAGTGTTTTCAAATAGCTACTGAATGATTTCAACTGAGCCATGTTGAAATAAAGACTGTGTATATTAACCAGACTGTACAACTCAGACAGTCATATTTGAGTCAATAGGTATGTTGTAAAATAACTTTATTTCAGAATAAAATTACAATAATGAAGAATCAGTCACATGTAAGTCAGTTCTTACGGCTGTTTTGGAAGCTTCCTGAATTAATAAATATAGTTAAAAGTGAAAAATAAATTTAGTTACTCGGCACATGGGAAGATGGTTTAGTAGTGGCATATGAGTTCGTTCGGTCACTGTTTCCAAAAAACAGGGTGCAACAGTGTACCTAATTATATTTTTTAAATAAGTATCTTACTGATGGATTGTGCCATTGGTTTTCCATCACAGAGGTGCTTTTGATTATAGCAAGTGGTTTTGATTAGTTAGATTTCTGTTACAGGCTTAAAATATTACAGGAGATTTATGGTGATAAGAGCACTGTAAATTGCTTTGCAAGGGAACATCAGCATGACTATGATTACCACCTGTTGTGGATGAGAATCACAGAATGATATGGGGTTGGAAGGGACCTCTGGAGATCATGTAGTCCAACCCCCTGCCAGAGCAGGTCCACCCAGAGCAGGTTGCACAGGAATGTGTCCAGGTGGGTTTTGAACATCTCCAGAGAAGGAGACTCCACCACCTCTCTGGGCAACCTGTTCTAGGGCTCTGCCACCCTCAAATTAAAGAAGTTACTCCTCATGTTTAGATGGAATTTATGTTCAAGATTGTGCCCATTTTCTCTTGTCCTGTCACTGGGCACCACTGAAAAAAGACTGGCACCTCTTGACACCCACCCTTTAAGTATTTGTAGGTGTTGATCAGATCCCTCCTGAGTCTTCTCCAGACTAAAAAGACCCAAGTCCCTCAGCCTTTCCTCATAAGAGAGATGTTCCAGGCTCCTAATCATCTTTGTAGCCCTAAAATATTTGACACGGTTATGATTTAGCAGCTATTAAAAATTTATTAATAATATAAGGAGGATTGAGAGGTTGAATTTTAGCAGCACTTAATCATTAACCGGTTTAGGAGTTTACAAAGTGAGTAAACAAAATAATTGAACAGTGAATTAGTTACAGATTCGAAGATGGCAAGATTCACACTAACTTACTAGAAGGTATCCTGAATCAATGCATATACATATGAGTAAAGGTACAAATCACAAATTAATGCTTTTATATATAAAAAGCATATAAGTGTGCGCACACACACACACACATACAGGTCTCTGATCAGGAATTTCTTAATAGCGGGCAATGCTAGTGAACCGAAAGGTGCCGCTTTTAGGTCCTACATGTGTACAGATGGACAGAAGAGCATCCACATCCATAAAGCTAATGTGTATCTTACAACATAGAGGTGGAGAGGTGGATGAGAGACTAGCCTATAGTTAAAATTTCCCTTTCTCAGATTTAGGGTAAATACTCATGATGTATTGGCATTCCTCAGCAGGTGATAGTTGAAGCTTGAGAAGGGTCTTCTCCTGCCCTGATCTTGAGGTGTCAGCCTGAGAGGTATCTCAGCTCAGGGGAGTTACTGGCCACAACCCACTGCGATCCAGAAGAGCTCAAAGAATCTTTACTATAATCGCTACTTATAGGATACGAGACAATTGAATTTCATCAGGTGCTTTTCCAATCTGGCCCAACTTGGACAATAGTTATGCAACTCCAGAGCTTGCTAGATCTTGGGGTCCTGGTATTTCCCCCCTCTGTGGCCATGATCCACATGGTGTCAGGAGTGATCGATTATAGTTATTATCTTCAAGAGGTAGGAGCCATGGGGACTAGGGACACCATTGTGTTCTTGGTCTGTTGCTCTCTACCTTTCTTTCATGTTAGACCATTATGTTATGTTCTGGTCCACTGCATTGTTCTGCGGCCCAGATTGGGAGGGAGATCACACCAAGTACCAAGTGGCCTGAAGAGGAGGGGGGTTGCACCACCACACCAGCTTGTTGATTTTTATTTTGGAATCTGCTACTTTGTGTAATAATATTGGAAGCTGGATTTTGCAGTGGATTCCTGTGATTTGAACCTGTATGCAAACTGAGAGTCGCTTTCACAGAATCATAGGATTGTCTAGGTTGGAAGGGACCTTTAAGATCATCTAGTCCAACCATCAACCTAACTCTGATAAAAAAAACAAAAGAAAACCATACAAACCCCCCCCCCCCATTACTAAATTATGTCACTAAGCACTATGTCTACCTGTCTTTTAAATACCTCCAGGGATGGTGCCTCAACCACTTCCCTGGGCAGCCCATTCTGGTGTTTAATAACCCTTTCAGTGTAAAAATTTTTCATAATATCCAATCTAAACCTCCCCTGGCACAACTTGAGGCCATTTCCTCTTGTCCTTTCGCCTGTGACTTGGGAGAAGAGACCAATCCCCGCTTCTCTACAACCACCATTCAGATAGTTGTAGAGAGCGAGAAGGTCTCCCCTCAGCCTCCTTTTCTCTAGGCTAAATAATCCCAGCTCTCTCAGTCTTTCCTCATAAGGCTTACCCTCCAGACCCCTCACCAGCTTTGTTGCCCTTCTCTGGACACACTCCGGCACCTCAATGTCTTTTTTGTGGTAAGGGGCCTAAAACTGGACACAGTACTTGAGGTGGGGCCTCACCAGTTACCAGTACAGGGGGACGATCACCTCCCGAGTCCTACTCACCACGCTGTTCCTGATACAGGCCAGGATGCTGTTGGCCTTCTTGGCCACCTGGGCACACTGCTGGCTCCTGTTCAGCTGACAGACAACCAACACCCCCAACACAAGTCAGAGCAATATTTAGGAGTCACAGGTAAGATGGGTTGGAAGTTGTCCATAGCCACTGTACTTGTGGCTGAGTATTTTTGCTCAGGCTGTGCTGGCCAAACACTCATCTGAATCTGAGGACTTCTAGAAGCCATGTAAGACTGGCCAAAGTAGAAACCCAATCAAATCATGGAGCTTTGCCAGTTTGATAGTGAAGCAGTTATTTGTTTGAGTGGTGGGGTTTTAGAGATTTTCTTTGGGTTTGTTTTTTTTATATATACTTAAGACTGTTTTCAAGATTGTAGTTGGACTAGATGATCATTGTAGGTCCCTTCCAACTGAGCTGTTCTATTCTAAGGTGATATATTTGAAGACATTCATAGAGTATAACCTTTTGGTGGGTTTTATTTTAGTTATCTCAAAGTGCAGGCAATTAATAACTTTCTTTCATATATATAAATTGTTGACCACCAGTACCAGAGGAAATCATTCAAGATATTTTCGAAATTCCCTTATTAAAAAATACTAGAACTTTTAATATAGGCTTACTAGTAGACAGTGAATCAAAAGTCTTCTCAGTCTGTTTTAAGATAATATTATCTTTTTTAATATTGTTGTCAGGGAAAAAAAGGTGAAAAGATTATGCAGTGAGCTGATCACAAGTGCTTTTTTTTTCCTCTTGAAAACAGGATCGTACTTTAAAGTTGTGGGGTGTGAAACTCCAGAGGAAAGTCTTTCCCACTTCAAATATCTTTGAATTTACAAACAATATTTTCAAAAGCAAATGTAAAAAGTTGATCCCATGTTTACATAGATTGTGATGTATTTATCTATTTGAAAGTATTTTAAAGGTGTCTGGGTTTTGAATTGTGGTTTTCTGCTAGCAGAAAAAGTGGAGGGTGATTCTCCTTATGAAAAGAGCCACCTGAGTGATGTGAGGGCTAATATCTGTTACCCTGCTGGTTTCTTCCATGGTGTTTTTTTTACGTCTAGAAATAATTTTGTAGATAAACTATGTCATCTTGATGCCTTAAGTGTCTTAAAGCTAAATAACCATCACAGGAGATGTCCAGGTTTATCAGCATCTGCAGAAGCTCTTACTCATGCAAGGGATCATACGGGGCCTTAATGACCTTCATATTTGAAATCCCATCACCAAAAATGCTTCCCATTCAAGGTGTATCCCCTGATATTTGAAGATCGTTTTGGAACTGGACTCTGCTATTTTGAGTATTGGCTGCTTCCTTCACAACTGTGGCCTTTGTGGGAACAGAGGAGTTATCTGTCAGTCTTGTTCTGCAGGAGAGGAGGACATTATTAAACTGATTATTAGTAAATATTAGTTTTACCATGTTTAGTACAATGCAGAAATAACTCCTATTTACACCTCACCCCCCAGTCTGTACTGATGTTGAGGATTATTCCGGCCCAGTCCTTCCAGGTATAATTAGCATTCCCTAGATATTCGTCTGCCTTTTCCCCCACCCCTGTGGGGTCATCCAGATATGGGGGTAGTTCCTTTTTCAACCCTCTTATGTCCTGAGTCGTAAGGGGTACAATTATAAACCCAAATCCCCCCCTTGTCTGCCCAAAGGTACCTGGCAAAGAGGCATGTGATGAATGCTTGCCTCCTGGGTTTTAGGCACCCTTAGTGCTTCATATTGTGTCCCCTTTCTAGTTCTAGATGGGGACATAATCTCTTGCCCATCCTCCCCTCTACTGTTGTCCTCTTTAAGAGGGGCTGTAGGGATGGTTTCTCCCTGATTTTCTTGATCTGGGATTTGGGGGTATAAAGGCCCAGCAGCCACTCCTGGGTCCACTGGAGGGGCTCAGCGATAGGGCAGGGGAAGACACTGAAGAACATCCCATGTCTCCTTCTCTGTCCCCCCCCGCCCCCATTTTCCGACTCTCCCTTATTTCTTCTCCCTCTGACCACATAAATTCCTGTCGGCGGCGCTCTTAACCATATTTTCCCACATGCTTTTTCAATAAGTCCTTTCTCAGCGTCATTCAAGTATAAGCATAAACATTGACAAAGACTAATAACATCTGACCCAAGAGGAGGTAATCTAAAACCTTTTTGCAAATTATATTCAGGCCAGATAAAATAACAGAACTTTACCATTGTTTCCTTAGTTATTTCTGGGTGAATGTGTAGATCTCCCCAAGATCTTAACATTCTCCCCAGGGGAGTTTCTGGGAGTATTTCAGGATCGTCATCCCGATTGTCGACATTCTCGACTTTCCCTTACTGCCCTCCCTGGGTGTCCTCTTTTTACTGCCCTCCCTGGGCATCCTCCCTCTTTTACTCCCTGAATTTCCCATAGTACTCACCGGTGAGGTTTCCAATGGTCTCTCCCTGCAGACCTCTTCACGGACTCCTGCGGTCCATAACTCGTCTGTCTACTGAACAATCTCAGGTACCCAATCAGTCATCCAGTGCCGGCAGCCGTCGAAGGGATCTGATCACCGAAATTCTGGTGAGGCGCGCCGTCAGCTCCGTTCGTTGTCCGCCGACCCTGGAAGGTGGAAGGATCCCAGATGAGCCCCCACTTGTGCAGAAAATCCTGTTGCCAGAGGTTGGTGTTCACAAAGGAGACAGAGGAGTCCTGCAAAGACTTTATTCGAATAAAGGGAGAGTCCACTGGGGCATTCCCCTGTGGGGTCTCTCAAATTGCCAGAGGATGCAGCCTCCACTTTATCCTAATTCCCTGGCTGCATATAATCCTCTTCCTTTCCCCATTGGCTGAGGTACTTGGAAGGTACAGACTTCTCAATCCACCTATTACATAAAAGTTTAACTTTTGCAGTTTTATAATTGTCTAACTTCTGCATTTTCAGTTAATTCCCCTATTTTTTTTGTTATCTCAGTCCTGCAGCTTCAATTAACTCTCCTATTCTTTTGGCTATCTCACTCCGGTAATTTCATTTAACTTCCCTGTTTGTGGAGACACTCTTATCCCTACCTTATCACAAATGACCATATAAAGAGATTAAAATGAGAAACTGCAAATCTTGGAAGAAGCTGGATTTGTCTGTTCTCTTTGAATCACTGTCATGGGAGGAAATAATGGTGAGCAAAAAATAAATTAAGATGATCTGAAAAGTAATTGTGAAGTCTTTTTAAGGATTTATAAATAAATCTATGTAGAATGGCTCTACTTTTTATGAAAATCCCTTTATAAAAAGGTGACATGAAGAATCCAAACAGTAAGCGTACTCTTTTCTTTACATGGCTTTCTGTTTCAATTACTGTTTTAAAATAAACAAAGCCATGACAGATAAAATCCCCAATATATTTTCATTAGATCAAAACATGAATTGGAATTGTTGATAATTTTTAGCTTACAAGTAACTGTGCTGTGCCAATTTATGTGTCCAGTTTAGCAAAGAAATATAAATATCTCAATAGTAAATTCCTAGTCCTGCTCTTGACAAAGAAATAAGTCTGCAAGGAACTGAGTTGAAAGAATACCCCTTGAAACTCTGAATTGGAATGACCCTCCTAAAGATACAAAAATGCTTGAGCACACCTGCAAATGTGCACTTATTGCACAGCGTTCAAGGAGCTGAAGAACAAGACTAGAGTAGCTAAGACAAAGGAGTTGGAAGTACTGTCTGCATACATCAGTTTCATGACATCAAACTGTCCCTAGAAAAGTAAATCTCTTGAGTAGTGCTTGCAACTAATGGTGCAGGGTACAGGTCTGCCAAAAAAGTTGCACGATTTGGAGTAGATTTTGAAGGGTGTTGCTGTGTATAGGTTTTCAACATCAGTAACTGACAGTCTGATTGTTTGTGTGGCCGTGTGATGAGCTGGTTTGGGCATAAGAATTACTTACTGCTCCTCTCCTTCCTGGTCTTATTTTCAAACAGACTCAGCTTACAAGACAATTGGATAAGTTAGTGTACAGGAACAAACAAGGGGCGGGAGGAAGATGAGAATGGAAGTGTTACTGGTACAGAAAAACAGTGTTGTGGAACTTTTAAGACCCATCATATATAAACCCAGTAGGACTTGGACCTTTCCCCCTGTCACCTTTCTCATTCACCTTTTTTGCTTATCCCACTAGAATGAACCTCAGTAGAGGAAGGCTATACAGGAAAACCTGGGAAATAATTTTCCCCTGTTACTTAAGAATGAAGGTTCTGGAGTAGATGTTAAAGTACTTTTTCTGGGGTTGAGAGCGGGTTATGAAAGAAGCATTTATTTTCATTATGTGCCTTGAAAAGTAAATGTCTTCGTTGTCTTCCTAGCCAGGACAAAAGAAAATGTCATTCAAAGAGGAGTTGCACTTGCAGAACTAAACATAGTGACTGTGAAGTTAGAGCACAGTCTGTATAAATAAAAAAGTGATTAGAGAAACTTTCAAATGCTCTCAGATAAAAATATCTGTATTCATCTTTTAGTAAATGTTTTTCATAAATATTTGTATACTTACAAATGCTTATGTATTCATTAAAGACTTCTGGAGCTGCGAAGAGGGCAGCTTTTTAGAGTTCTTTCTGAAACCTTTTTTGCTTGGTCTGAAATTGCTGGGCTTTAGTAGATAATTATATGAAATGGTAAGGTCTGTTGGATACAAATCTGACTACATGATCATAATGATCCTTTTGGGCCTCTGTGTCTGTGAAACTGCTGTTCAGAGGAATTCCTGAGTGCTCAAAAAATTTAATTATTGTTTTGAGACATTTTGCATAAGCAAGAGAAGATTTCTTTCAGAATAAATAACTATTTCAAATGGAACAAACTAAGGGCTATATAACTGCTTTCCAAACACAACTCTACAATTTTTATTTTAAAAGTCTCAGGATCAAATGAAAAAGAATGGGAAAGTATTTAGTAATGTATTGGATCAAGTTTGTGAAAACTGTGCTATTTTATAAGTTATTTGATTTAGGATGTGTTTTCCTTTCAGATATCCTTCCTATATTTATTAGAATGAATTCTTGAGTGCAAGAATACAAGCTTCTGCTTTTTTAAAGATGAGGACATATCCTTTTTTTTTTAAAGAGAAAGTATCAGAATGACTTTTATTATTAAAATAAACTTACTGATTGAAGGGAAGTTAACTATATTGTGAACCTTTTACTTACCAAGGCAAGACGCTCTCTGATCATTCTGTGTACTTTTTCTATATCATTTATATTTGGTAATCAGTGTAACAGAAGTAAATTTTTTTAAAAAAAATTCAAGTTGTTTATGATCACATAATCATCATTACATTAGAGTAGGCATGCAGCATATGAAATGAATTTTTGGTCTCAGTCCATTCTGCGGGAATTAGATTCTTACATTGCATGGGAGATCAGGATGAGCATCTTTATTGGTCATGCCAGGAAGGAGGTTCAAGAGTAAATGAATAGGAGAAAAGCTATACATTTCATATCCATATAGGTAGTTAAAGTTGGAATTTAAATATATGCCTGAAAAGTAGAAAATTTTCAGCCACATCAGCACTACCCACACTGTGTAGTAACTAGATTAATATCGTCTATAATTACCAACAACTCAAAGAGCTTTCTGGGAACATTTGTATGCAGGGTTTCTTTAAACCCATATCAAATTAGACTTCAGGTTGAGTATGGGATGCTTTTGGTGCCTGTCGTGGTTTGGCCTCAGACGGCAACAAAGGACCACGTGCAGCCGCTCGCGCAGAACAGAGCCCCCACGGCCACGCGGCCGGGAGGGGAAAATCGAAATAAAAAGGCAAAACTCGTGGGTTGAGACAAAGGCAATTTTAACAGAACAGGAAAAGGAGCAAGAAATAACAACAACAATAACAGAGGGATATACAACCGCGATGACGATACCGCCGCTCGCCGACCGCACCCTGGACGCCCCCAACCGCTCTCCTCCCCCGGGGGTCACCTCCTCCTCCGCGCCCCCCGACTTCCTGTCCCCTCCCCTTCCCCGGGCTAGCTCCGGCTACCCCTTGGGCATGGCTCACATGGGATGGAATACTTGTGTCCCTGCTAGATCCTGGGGAGAATTAACCCCATCCCCACCAGACCCAGGACAGTGCCTCTTCAAACTCAGCATTTCTGAAGATGCTTTAGAGGAATTTCGAAAATTGATGCATCATTGGCTTCTCGGAGGTTGAAACTGCTTTAGATGGGTGAGCGTAAAAGTCCTATGATTATGAGAGGGAAAGAATCATGCAGCTCTGGACGTGGAGCTGATGGCATACTTATGAGACTACACAACAAGGATGTGTTTCAAGTGACAGGATAGGGAAAGGATTGTCTTTGCATCAGCATTCTGGATGCATGTTACTGGGGCAACACTGCAGTTGCCGAGGGCCAAGAAAGAATGATCTAGCATTATAAGGTGAGATTAAATATTTTCCTATCCATTCTCAGTGCTGAACTGTTTTTTTTTCCAGGATTGCTTCATACCACCACGCATCTGGAAAAATCTTGGGTGCTGTGTAGATGTGAGGGAAGCCAAAAATTAAAGACTATTTCCAGCTTATGAGCTTGAGTGTTGGACAGGACATTGGGGGTTTTGAAAATGGGATAATCTCGAGATAAGGAGTAACGGGAGGAATAGAAGTGGACTAGTGAAAAATCTTGTGTGCACCTCTCCCTGCCACTTCCCGAAACTTTACTGGCAGTAAACTAGAAGAAATGAGTAGAGAGCAATCTGGGATTGAAACAAAAATGAAGAATGGAGGGGAGTTCAGCAAGTTCAAAAGTGGTGAAGGGTCCCATAGTTCAGGGAAGATGAGGGTGGAGTACTGCTGAGTTTTTGCTTAAAGCAGTCCCTTGGAGACCTTCTTCTGTAGGCATGTATGATAAGAACAGTGTCCAGTATTTTTTTCAGAAATCTGTCCAGTGCATAATGACGTTTGGCTCAAAGAGGAAACCATTCTCCCATCCCCTTCTTGCAGTGATTCAGCAGCAGATGCAGACATACCCCTGAAGAAACATGAATTATCCACTCGCTATCATCTGGGAACAGTCTTCTTCATAAGACTAGAAGCAGAGTTTTAAATATAATGACATAATTCTACTGATGATTTGTTGATACTGCAGCATATCATTAGTACTGCTGGAATCTTTATAAGCATAAATGTTTTCTCAAAATAATTTAAATGTTTAGAAAAATCTATTACAGTAGTCTGACATGAAAAAGTAACTTGTTCTGCTGGAATCTGAACAGCTCAAAATTTTGAGTTAGCCTTATTATTAGTGAAGAATTATACAAATAAATCAGAAAATTTATTTTAAAAAAACCCAACAAAAAATCAACAAAAAACCAAAAACAAAACTTGAGGCAATTATTCTTTTTTCTTGAAAATGTTTTAATGTGGTATTCATATTTACCCAGCTCATTCTTAATTTTTTTCCTACTGTTTAGAAGAATAGAGTATTAACAGTACATTTCTCAACACCTTTACTTTTCTGATGTTCTCTGTTATCTTTGGTTGTTCAAATTCTATTCAGATGCAGAGTTGCAAGGGTCAGTAATATTGTCTTAAAACTAAATCCTCAGTATTTGTGTGTAGGTCTTTTTAAAGTTAATACATGCAGAAGTTCCTTGTTCAAGTATATACACTGTGAGGCATCTAGCAAACTGTTAAAGAAAACAACAAAACCTCCAACCTGCATTAGTGAATAAACTTTTCTTAAAAGGTTGTTCATCTCATCCATGCATATGTATAGAGGAGGATAATTTGGATTACTGCATATATTGTTATATATTTGCTACGATTGAACTGTTTTTTTAAAATTAAGTTGTCCCATCAGTCTCTCTGTCAATACAGATTTGTGCTGTTTTCCAATATTTTTTCATAATGTATTATCACAGCATTTGCATTCTTGCTTTGGCTTTTATGTTACTGTGATAAGAAATTATTTTACTGAAGTTATATGAAATATTTTAGAATTATAAGGATTTATATTTCTTTTGCTTTCCTATAGCTTTGTTCTATTGCAGTAATACCTTTGGAACAGACCATTTATTAACTACAAATCTACTATCAAATATTCTGTTCCAAATTAGATAACTTTGTTCCTCTCTCTTAATTAAGTCTTAACTCATAGCTGAAGATAAAGGAAATAAGAGAATAAGATTTGATGTCTAGAGCAGAAAAATAAAGCTCTTCAGAGTTATAAATTAAAAGATATCCTGTCACCAATATTACAGGAAACATTGGGGTGCTTTTAGCTGCAGCACTGTTCGTTGCTGGCACAATGAATGTTTGTTGTTTAAAAAATATAACTCATTTTGAATAAGCAGAGTTATGTATGCAATTTTAAAAATGCATTATGTAGGTTCTTTTTTTTCATATTTCATTCATGCTGGGTAAGTAGAGACTATCCAGTGTTGCTTTCAAAAGCACATGTGTGCACAGAACTTTGTTATACAGCCAGTACTCTTCATTGAGTAATTTGGTCTGTTCTGTGTATCAAAATCTATTACTTACAGATGAAGTTGTTGCTTTATTTAAAAATATTTTTTGTTGTTTTGGAGTTTTCTTTGGTTTTCTTAGTTGTCTTTAATAAATTGCTATATGTTCTTAAAAGAGGAATGGAGGCTAGAGAAATGATGCTGCACATTCTTCAAGTTTGCACATCTGTCATGTATCAGAAGAGTGCAAACTGTGTAATTTTGGTTGACTACTTTTTCTGTGGACATATTACCTGTATAATTGTTCATGAAATTCAGAATGCATCATTTGTTTAAATTAAAATAATAATTTAATGAAAATTGGGTTTAAGTACATTTTTTAATAATTAAATATTTATATAATTGAGAGAAAATCCCCAATATTTTCCATTATTATTTTCCTTGCAAATTTTCTTAAGGTAATTTTGAGGTTTATTGAAATCCTACTTTTAGAAAGTCTTCTGAAAAACAAAGTATTCCATTTTTAAGTGAAAATGGAGTGTTGTTACGAGGGAGAAAAAGCTTAGTATCTTTGTATTCTGATTTATTATACAGAAGGCTGTTTTTAACAAAAAAGGCCTGCTTTTTCTTTTTTCCCTTCGCTATTCTCAGTCTCTTTTGATCATTGATCTGGGTGACCCCGCACTCAGGGTTTTTTTCTTCATTTGACATGGACAGATTTTTGAAGTATAACTCTCCTTTGGGAACCTTGGGCAGTTCCACTTGGCTAACCTGTGATCTAATGAGCAGTAATGCAGAGTTACAGTGACCATTTTGTTTGCTTTGGGGGAGGATGGCTAGACAGAGAGTGGGAGAGAGAAAAAAGATGCAGGGTGATCTAACAGTGTGAAAAAGACCACATTAATGTGCCTGATTTACTTCACAACAGGTCAGAAAAGGACAAAGGCAGGGTTGTCATTAAATTGCAAAGTTGAAATTCCTGGTATTCAAAAGCATTCAGATTTGTGAAAGTTTTAAATTAGAAAGTTTGTGGTTCATATTGAATTTGCCAAAAGGATATACAGAAGTACCAGCTTCTGTAAAACATGAAATATTAAACACTAATCTTGGTCATGAAATGAATACAGATTTATCTTAAATTTTCGCTTATAAATGCAGAGACCAAAAACACTCCCATTGTCTTTATGTTCTGAAGAATAATTTTTCTTAATACTAAATGTTGCTTCCTGACACTTGAATTGGACTTGACAGCCTGTCATTAAGACAGACTAATATACTTTGTCATCTTTGGTTAATATTTGCAAATTTTTATGGCCACTTCGCAATTGAAGAAAAAAAAATTGGAGCTACGTATTTCTGAATTTATATTTGTTCTTTTGTTTCATTTGCTTATTTGGCAGTGGCCTGAATCTCCATGATTCGAAGAGTACAACTACCATGCAAAATATCCTTTTAAGCAGTTGCATTGATAGCCTTTAATTCATAGCAAACTCTTGTCATTGCTATTTTTGATCTGGCTGGCTTTAGAAAAAAAATCAAAGTGCAGCCTTTTAGCTATATTATCATTGTGAATTGAAGCAGTAGGTAATAAACCAAATGGGTCTTAGGGGTAAGGTACTTTTTTTCTGTGTGCTACCAGAAGTTATGCTAATTGATTCTTACTCCTGCTGCCTTTCAAATATCAGTTCTCCACCATTGGCATACAACTATGTTAACTTCTAGATTGTGCTACAGGGACAGAATGTTGCCTTGATCTTTCTATGTCTCATTATGACTAGTAAATACACAAACTTAAATGTTTGAGAACAGCTGGCCATAATTATGAAAATTTTTATTATCTGACTTCAGGAACTGTACTCCCCTTGATCATTCAAATTATTTCATTGACGTAAAGTGATTGCCATGGTTAAAAAGAACAGAGGACAATAGGATGTCAGGCTAATCTGTTGAACATTAGCTCTTGGATTTCACTTGCACTGGATTATGTATTAATATGTGATGCCAGATTATCTTTGGTTTATCTTGATCCTCTTGTTTGCAGTGAATATATGGTGTAGTTTTACCTCCTGATTAATTGAAGTTTACATGAGAGTTTAATGTGGGAAAAAAAGTACATTTTCTATATATAATGCTACATTTTTCAATGACTTTCTCAGTGTGTCAATCCTGGTTTTACCACATTGTAAAATTAGCTTATGATTAGAATATTTATACAGAATTAATTTCTTTTGAAACAGTGTAGTATCCAGAGTAGCTTAGTGGTTACCACAAACTAGACTCAAAGAATTTTACCAGGGTATATTTCCATTCTCTGGATTATTTTAACTGATGTTTAGTTGCAGCAACGTGGTGGAGATACATTCTAGGAAACTGCACTTGACTAGCTTTCTATGTAGCTTTAGGTCATGTTAGTCAATGGAAACTTATTAGGGCATAAAATGATGGAAAAACATTTAACAAATCAGAATACTGAATCAAAACATGCTTAAGTTTTACCACTATTCTCTTTCCATTTACTTTCTCCATTCCCTAAATAACAGTCTGTGCAGTATCTATACACTCTTTATTAGCTCTTCTATTTGATTTAATTATTCAGTTACTCTGCATGTCTGAATTAAGTAGTATCCGCCAATCTGCTTATTATAAAGCATTTGGTCAGTGAGAAGAGACTAATGTCATCTCACTGGACTAATTTTTGAGGGTGTTTGTCTAGGTTTCAAGACACTGGAACAGTATTTCAAAACTGGTTTATAAACAACAGTCAATCTAAGATTAGATTAATGTACTGATATGGGTAATGCTTACTCTTTCACTGCCCATCTGAAGAACATGATAAATTTTCATATATTCTTGTTGGCTTTCTTAAAGACGTGAATAGCTTTTGCAGCTTGGTGTCTGGAAATTTTTTTTTTAAAAATACACAAAAAGTTTGCTGCCATGTAAGTTGTTTTTACAGAAATTTGCCAGGTATTATATGAAAAGATTATGATTTTTTTTGACAGTAATACTGTTGCTCAGAAAAGAAGAGGGGATAGAGCCAAATGCAGGCTTTTGGAAAATTTTCCTTACAGTTCATAATTGCCTTTTAAGAAAGGATTTCTTGTAAGATAGAGATGTTAACTTTTTATAAAGGTACTAAAATGCAACATAGAGATGTTTGCTGTTTATCTATATTTTGTGATATATAACCCGCAACAAAACATTATACCTTCCTGCAAGTTAAGCTACAGTTCCTGCAGGTTATTTGCTGTAAAATTCTTAATGGGGTGAAGTGGCTATGATTTAGACCACATCATGAATGGGATGCAACCACTAAGGTTGCAAAACAGGAGAAACAAAATATAAAAGTAATTGCAGGTGCTCTTTTACTAAAGAAAATAGGTATGCCTTCTTACATTTCTCTTAAGTGATTATTTGTGTCTCCAGGCTATATTTGAGAAATATACCTCTAAAAATGTTCTAAATTGAGAATGCAGTATCTAATATGTTACATAAAAATGAAGCGTTATGCTATGCCAATGGACTTTGACAATTACATTTTTAGTAACTATAAAATAGGCTTAAAATGCTCCCCAGATATATTTGGCTACCTCGCCTTTTGCAAGTCATTCCTTCTATGCAATAGAAAAAAAATCTTGCTTGACTAAGAAAATTAATTCAATAATGCCACCCTTCCCCTGCATACATAAGAAGGTGGGGGTCGTAATACTATGTCTGGGAAAGGAAGCAAAAATGCATGCTTGGACATCCCATTGCCAGCTGTTGTAGGGAGTATGCTTGCTAGAAGTTTCTGGCAAGTTTATTCCTTTCAAATCCTCTCCAAACTCTCCAGGCTTTTACAAAGTCATTTTCCTGTTAGTCACCTTTCACTTACTTTTAGTGTAGAAGGAATGTTTATTGACTGAAGAACTGTCTGTTTTGAAATCAGGAACACTGAATTAAGTTTTTGTTTTGTTACCTGTTAGTTTGTTGACATTTACTTGAGTTAGGAAGATGGCTTCTATTGTCCAAACAGGGTAAAAGCTTAAAGGGTCTGCTCTTGTGGGTAAGGGGCGGGATTTGGCTAATGGGTTTTGTGCATGTAGAAGGCAGCAGATCATCAACCCCTTGTGCAGAGGGATGGATGCTCCAGAAGTGAGCTATGTTCAAAGGGTAGGTCAGCAAAGCGGCATCTCCATTTTTGGTAGAACCTGGCTGTGAGATAATTTTAAAATCTAGTATATCTGGCAGTGGGGCATGTGGAGCCTCTTTGTGTTACTTTGGTTCAGTTGTGGCCTGGTATTTGAATCCTCTCCTGTGTACTATTGTTCAGGATCTGTATGGGTCTGAAATTCCATAAGGCATTTGAAAATGAGTAGTGTATGTTAAGTATCACTCAATAAAAATGTTGTTTAGAGTATGCAGCTGTAACCAACACCCTGCTGGGGAGGAGACCTGATAGCTAAGGACTGTGCCTTAAAACACTGTTGTAGAAGACAGTTCAGGCAGAGAGCGGTTGGAGGGAGAAAAAGATGGAATGAAAGAGGAGGAACTTGACGAATGTCCAAGGTAGAACCATGGCTGAGGGGAGACTAGAAATCTAGCTGCTTGGATACAAAATATTTTGCTAAACTGTCCTCAGCAAAGTTCATATTTATAATTATGTTTCTCTTCTTTCCACCCCATTTTGTTCTCAGACAAACAAAAACTGAATTAAAGAGATACCTCAGTTATAAATTGTTGTTGTTATGCAAATCATTTAAGCAATAAACT
>QJSC01010403.1:16419-38115 GCA_003697955.1 Calidris pygmaea
CCACTCCATCCTCTCCCCTCCCTCTCCCCTCCCTCTCCCCTCCCTCCCCTCCCCATCACAACCCTTGCCGAGCTGCTGTGGGCGCTGTCATGGCGGTGGGAGCAGGGCAGGAGCCCTGCAGGGGGGTTCCCTGGAGCCTCAGGGGCTCATGCTTTGGCGGGGGAGGTGCTGCTGGTCCCCCAGGCTCAGGGGGGAGCAGGGACATGCCCCGCGTCCCAGCGGGTGAGGGGCTCAGGCCCACTCTGGGCTCAGATCTGCATCGGGGCCCTGTGCAGGGGGCTGGGAGGGGTAACGGGGGGCTGGGAGGAGGCACAGCTGCAGGAGTCACCCCCAAACCATGGGTGGAGGCTGTTTGGGGAGCCCTGCTCCCCCTGGGCAGGGATGGATGTTGGGACCTGGTGTTGGGGGGCTGAGTCAAGGGCTCAGCCAGCACAGCATGGGGCTGCCCCCCGAGTTGGGCTGCCCATACTCGGCAGTGAAGGCCTGGGCTTGAGTGCGGAGGGGATGCCTGGGGAGGGACCTGGGGAGCCCCTGCCCCCAGAAGGCTCCTGGAGCCCTGCACCCACAATTTATTGTCAGGAACAGGCAGCTCTGCCTCCCCCCGCCCACCCCCCTGGTGTGGGGCTGGGGCTGGTTGGCAGGAAAAGCTTGTCCTGCCCGTGCCATGTCTGCGAGGAGCTGCGTGCGGCGTGGGCTGGCCGGGAGCGGGGTCCCTGCGTGCTCCCCTCTGCACCCCCTGCTTACCGGCCACGGTGCTCGCACGTAACGAGCCCGGGACGCTGGAAAAGCACAGCCCCAGGGCCGGGGGGTGCCCTGCTGTGCCAGGGCTCAGCTCAGCCGCTGGCCCTCCTCCCCTGCTGCCCGCGGGGGGGGCAGCACGTTCCCCTGCCTGCTGGGGTGCTGCCAGGCCACCTCACTGTTCCTGCTGTTATTTTTATCTGATTTGATGGATTCTAATGCCTGGCACCTGCTGGGCTGTGCATCCACCCCTCGGTTCCTGGAGGGAGGCCAAGGTGGAGCTGGGAGGGGTGCCCAGGACCGGCCCTTGCCCGCTGCCGGAGCAGCTTTGGTGCAGCCCGTGGCTCCGGGCTCCAGCTCCGCCTGTTGCTGCTTCCCCCTGGAGCTGGCCCTGCCCTGCTGAGGCGCAGCCCCCCAGTTTCTCAGGGGCACCCCCTGGGAGTGGGGCCGTGCCCCTGGCATGTGTGCCTGCTCTGTGTGGGCGATGGCCCAGTGCTGGATGTGGCTCCTGCAGCCGAGACGAGGCTCTGCCATCGTGTCTGGATGTCCCCCTGCCTGCGGCAGGTACCCCTGCCCAGCTGTGATGCGAGGCGGTGACGGTGGCAGCATGGCCGTTCCTCCAGGGCGGGGGCAGCCCTGCTGGAGGCTGAGCCTCCCTGCTCCCCTTCCAGCTCCAGCGGGTAATTACCCCGTCCGAGGCTGGGCTCGGCCCCTCGCTGGTCCGTGTGGAGGAGGAAGGCTCCCTGTGCCCTGCGCCAGGCAGACCCCGGCCTCCAGCCCTGCTCCGGGAGCCGCCGGCTGTGGCCAGGCCAGGGAGCTTTGCTGGCCATGGGCCGTGCCCAGTGAGTTGCCATCCTGCCTGGCAGCGAGAGCCGGGGCTGGGAGAGGGCTCTGCCTCCTGCATCCCGGGCTCCGGGCCAGGATGCCAGCGGGGCCCGGGCACAGCGGGCAGCAGCACGTGCCCGTGGCGGTGACCTGGCCGTCCCCGCCTGCCGAGAGCAACCCCGCGGTGGCAGTGGGAGGCCCACGGGGGATGCAGACGGTGTGGCCTAATTAGGCTTGGGCCCATTTCAAAGTCCTCTGGCCCCGGGAGCAGCAGCCTGCGGGGTCGGCCATGTCCCCCTGGCCCCTGGGGGCTGCCCGTGGCACTGCTCAGCACTGACCTCCCCACGGCTCAGGCGGCCACGAGCCCTTGCCCTTCTCTCCAGCTGCTCCAATGCTCCCCTGGCCGCTTCCCAGCCCGGGGCAGGACACGGTGGTGGCCACGGGGTCCAGCAGAGCTGGGGGCTGGTCCCTGTGTTCATGGTGTGGGGCAGAGCTGGGGGCTCCAGCCGTGTGCCGGAGCTGCCGCAGGGCCATGCCGGTGCCAGCCTGGGCAAGTGAGGTCTGCGAGGGGCTTGGTCCGTCTGCTCTCCCCAGCCCAGGAAAGGGTGCACGGACAGACCCGTCTCCCCCTCCAGCAGCCCCAGTGATGCTTGGTCACCAGTGGGCACCGTGCCCGGAGCCTTGGGCATGGAGTGAGTAACGCCGGCACCTTCTCAATGAGTGCGGCGCAGGGGGAGCCTGCCTGTGCCCGGTGGGAAGGTGGCCAGCAGGCAACCAGCCCTTCCGCTGTGCTGGCCCGGGGTCCCTCCTGCCAGCACCTCCTGCCCCTGTGCGGCCACGGCCCTGGGCTGGCAGTGGTCACTCTGCCGTTGCAGAGGGGAGCGGTGGCTCTCGGGGCCCAGGGCAGAGCCTCAGCCCCTGGGGGAGCTGCCTTGGTCCGGGGTGGGAGATGGAGCTGGTGAGGTGGTGGCAGGAGATGCTGCCAGGAGCATGGCAGCTCCACGGGTCTGCAGAGACTGGGCCAGTCCTGCCGGGGCACATCCAGCCCAGCTGACCTTGGCTGGCACCCCGACTCCCACCCAACACCTCCAGGCTCTGCTGGCCATCGTAGCTGTACTGAGGCCGGGTACAGCCCTGCCCGTGGGCTCCATGGGGCCATGGCCCAGCTCAGGAGAGACATGGAGCTGTTGGAGCGGGGCCAGAGGAGGCCACAGAGATGCTGGGAGGGCTGGAGCCCCTCTGCTGGGAGGGGGGGCTGAGAGAGTTGGGGGGGGTCAGTCTGGAGAAGAGAAGGCTCCGCGGAGACCTTGGAGCCCCTTCCAGTCCCTAAAGAAGGGGGGCTCCAGGAAAGCTGGGGAGGGACTCTGGATGAGGGAGGGGAGCCCTAGGAGGAGGGGGAAGGGTTTGACACAGAAAGAGGGGAGATGGAGCTGAGATGTGGGGAAGAACTTCTTTGGTGGGAGGGTGGTGAGAGCCTGGCCCAGGTTGCCCAGAGAAGCTGTGGCTGCCCCATCCCTGGAGGGGTTCAAGGGCAGGTTGGAGGGGGCTGTGGGCACTGGGGGGGTGACAGGAGCTTTCCCTGACCCAGCCCGGGGTCAGTAGCCCTTTGGCTGGGACCTGCTCCCTGCGGTGCTGCTGGGGCTGTCACAGAGGGACCAATGGCCCCCGGTGACAGGGGCAGGCGCTGCTGGGGATGCAGCCGGGGCTCTGCCAGCCCGAGCATCATCAGCATGCCATGGAGAGGAGCCACTCCTGGGGATGGTCCGGGCAGAGCTGGGTTCTGGTCTGGCTGGGTTCAGGGTTTCCAAGAACAGAGCGGAGTCTGGAGACCTGCCTGGGACCCCTCCCGGGGGGGACGAGTGGGGAGCCGGGGGACGGAGCGCCGGGCCAGCTGAGTTGCGTCGAAGGGGTCAAGGGTGTCGGGTGGAGCGGGAGCTGCCAAAGGCCCAGCTGAGCAGCCCCCGGCGGGGGACGCGGGCAGNAGCTGGGGAGGGACTCTGGATGAGGGAGGGGAGCCCTAGGAGGAGGGGGAAGGGTTGGACCCGGAAAGAGGGGAGATGGAGCTGAGATGTGGGGAAGAACTTGTTTGGTGGGAGGGTGGTGAGAGCCTGGCCCAGGTTGCCCCGAGAAGCTGTGGCTGCCCCATCCCTGGAGGGGTTCAAGGGCAGGTTGGAGGGGGCTGTGGGCACTGGGGGGGTGACAGGAGCTTTCCCTGACCCAGCCCGGGGTCAGTAGCCCTTTGGCTGGGACCTGCTCCCTGCGGTGCTGCTGGGGCTGTCGCAGAGGGACCAATGGCCCCCGGTGACAGGGGCAGGCGCTGCTGGGGATGCAGCCGGGGCTCTGCCAGCCCGAGCATCATCAGCATGCCATGGAGAGGAGCCACTCCTGGGGATGGTCCGGGCAGAGCTGGTGGGAGGAGGGGAGACATTGGGGCTGCCGCTGCTCGGGATGGGGTCTGGCTGGGTTCAGGGTTTCCAAGAACAGAGCGGAGTCTGGAGACCTGCCTGGGACCCCTCCCGGGGGGGACGAGTGGGGAGCCGGGGGACGGAGCGCCGGGCCAGCTGAGTTGCGTCGAAGGGGTCAAGGGTGTCGGGTGGAGCGGGAGCTGCCAAAGGCCCAGCTGAGCAGCCCCCGGCGGGGGACGCGGGCAGCAGACGGTCCCTCACACTGATATGGCAACACGGCCAGGAGCCGTGCCAGCCGCCGGCCCGCGGCGAGGGGCTGGGGCTGGCCCAGTGACCCTCACCCTGCCCTCCTGGCTGCCTGGCACGGCTTGATGAGGAAGGGGATGGTGGTGGCAGAGTTTGCGCGGTGCTTGGGAAGGGATTTCGGGAAGCACGAGGCTCAGGAAGGGCTGTGATAGGGAGCAGCCGGGTGGGCTCTGCCCCAGCAGCCCTGGACACCCTGGACGAGGGATTGGCCCCATCTTGGGGACCTGGGGAGAGGGCACAGCCGAGCCCCGCTTTGGGAAGAGGTGCTGTGTTGTCCCAGCAGTGTCCCGAGGTGCTTGGCTGCTGCGGGAGGGTGCGGGCAGGTTTGGCATAGGGTGAGCTCTGTGCTGGGACAGGCACAGTGGGGCCAGCGCCGGCTCAGCGGGATGTGTGGGGCAGATGCTGTGCTCGGGCAGGAGGACTCGGGGGTCGGCAGGGGGCTGCGGGGGCTGCCCTGCCACCACGGCCACCTGAGTGGGCTGTGCTGGCCACAGGCACCCTCATGGGAGCTGGTGACGTGATCGCCCAGCAGCTGGTGGAGCAGCGGGGACTGCAGGGGCACCAGGGCACCCGCACCATGAAGATGATGGCCATCGGCTTCTGCTTTGTGGTGAGTGCCACCGTGCCACGGGCACTCACCCTGTCCTGTCCCTGCAGGATGGATTTGGTGGGATGGGATGGGGATGGGGATGGGATGGGGGTGGAGATGGGGATGGGGGTGGGATGGGGATGAGGTGGATGGCTGTTTCAGCAGGGCAAAGTCGTGGTGCCTGGCTATGGGCTGAGCCATCCCAGTGCCACCTCCAGCAGCCACGGGCAGCGCTGAGGAGGAGCACCCTGTGCCCTGTGGGAACCCTCAGGGTGGGACAGACTGGCAGCCCCTGCCCGTGCAGTCTGGTCACCCGTGGCCATGCCTGCTGCTGGCACCAGCCCCCAGTGCACCCAAGGGTGCTGCTTGGCTCCATGTGCACAGCGGGGCTGGATCCCGACCCATCAGCTCCCCGGGGGTACTGGGTGGGGAGGGCTTGGGTGGCTCTGGCAGAGCTGGGGTCCCCGTCCCCCCCGCAGACGCTGCCCCTCACCACCCGGCTCCCACAGGGCCCCGTCGTGGGCAGCTGGTACAAGATCCTGGATCGGCTCGTCCCGGGGGCCACGAAAGTGGTGGCCGCGAAGAAGATGGTCCTGGACCAGGTGGGTACCACGTGGGTGAGGGGGCTCATGCCACAGGTCGGGGCAGTGGCACGGCCACGTGTGGGAGTTTCCATCCTGCTCTGAGAGCCCAGGCTTGGCACAGTGTGCTGGCCGTGCCAGCTGTGCCGTGGAAGCCATGGGGGTCTGTGGGGATCCACGTTTTACCCTTGTTGCAGCTCTCCCAAGGCTGTTGAGAGCTGCCATCTCCCTGCAGTGCCATCCCTGGTGTCCCCACTGCAGCGGAGGGTCCTGTGGATGGGGACCCCGGTGCTGCCCTGGCTCCTACCCTTGTCCTGTGCCAACGGACAGCCCGGCTGGGGCAGATGGGGCTGCAGAGAGGCTCCCCCTTGGTCCAGCCCTTCCAGAGGCCCTATGGTGGTCCCTGTCCCTCTGTACGGCTCTGCTGGGGAGCAGCGCGCCGAGTAGCCACAGGGCATCGGGCAAGCTGGGCCGGCAGCCCCCTTGCCCTGTGCTGCGTGCCACAGGCTGCCCAGCCTCAGCCCCGACTCCTCTCCCGCAGGGGGGCTTTGCGCCGTGTTTCCTCGGCTGCTTCCTCGCCATCACGGGGGCCATGAACGGTCTGTCGGTGGAGGAGAACTGGTCCAAGATCCAGCAGGTACGTGCTGCTTCCCGGGGATGGCGTGGGGCTGGCGGCAGCCAGGACGCCTCGGCATCTCCTCCCGGTGCAGCGGTGCCACCGGCTGCTGCCATCTGTGGTTGTGCTCGTTCCCGTGCCCTGCGTGACCCCAGCCCTGCCATTGCGCTCCCGTCCTCACCCTGGTCTGCAGCTCCCTTGTGCCCCAGGACCCCCAGCGCAGAGCTGGCTCTGTGGGTGCCCCGTAGTGGGGCGAGGAGGCATCCACCCCACTGCTGTGGGGCGTGGGGCAGCTCTGCCTGGCTGGGGGGTGCGCAGGGACAGTCCCGCCGGGCTCAGCGCTGGGTGCCAGGGCCCAGAGGGCAGCGGGAGGCTGGTGCTGCCCGTCCTGTGGGCACGGGTGCCAGGGGCTGCTCCCCGAGCTGTGGCTCCGGGGTCCCTCCTGGTGCCACCCGGCTCCCTGCGTGGCTCCCTCCGGCCCCTCTCCTGGCTGCGTCTCCAGAGCCATTACCGAGATGGCTCCCATTAGCGGCGATTGCTGGAAACCAGCGCGAGAGCTGAGTCAGCATGTCCAGAGGGTGAGTCACCGGGGAGCGGGTGACCCCCCGCCGCTGATGAGGCACACCGGGGTGGTCGCGTGGCTGCCCGAGGGTGCACTCGCAAGCTAACGGGCACCGGGGCTGCGTGTGAAGGGCCCCAGCCAAGCTGGGCCTTCTGCCCCTGGGGGCTGTTGCCCCAGCCAGGCCATCAGCCGCTGCCCCGGGCCAGGGCTCTGCCTGGGGTGCCATCGGCCCAGAGCGGATTCCTCTGCATGGGTGCACCCACCGGGCACCGGCCAGTGGCCCACCGGGCTATGGGTGTCCACTGGCAGAGCCCTTTCCTGCCCCCAGTCCTGCCGTGGAGCGCAGGGAGCTAAACCTGGGGGGGGAACCAAGTTACCTCATCTCTCTCCTGGCTTTGCGAGAGCAGCTGCTGGGGTACGGGGTGTTTTGAGACACCCCGGAGGGGGACACAGGCTGGCCCTTGGCACGGGCAGCACCCCCAGCGCTCCCGTCCACCCTGGTGGCATCTCAACCAGGTCCTGCCGTGTATATCTCACCTTGCCTCCCCCGGAGAGACCCGCCAGGGCCTGACCGTGGCGGTGGGTGGTTCTGGTGGTGGGTGACTCCTGCAAGCCGGGGGTCCCGGCTGGTGCCCTGCCCTGGGGGGGGTGTGCTGGGCTGGGGGCCGGGCAGCAGCGGCTGGCAGCCACCTTCACCCCTGGCTTGGGGCGCATCCGCCTCTCCCCACGCAGAGGAAGCGTCAGCAGAGCATCCATCACCCTGCGCCCGCTCGCCACGTCCTGGGCTGCCGGCCAGCGCCGGAGGGGGACGGGCTCCCGGCTGAGTCACAGCCCGGCTGGGTGAGGGGCTCGTCCTGCTGCCATGGGGCCGGGCTGCGGCACGGCCACCGGTGCGGCACGAGGACGGGGCTCCCGGGGCGGCTGCCCTGGCTCAGTGCCCTCTCCATCCCTGCCCCACGGCACCTGGAAGAGGGCTCGAGGGATGTGGGGCTGGACGGGGGCTCGCAGCCTGCGCCAAGGAGAGGAGCCTGAGGCTGCTGCAGGTGCCCTGGCTCACGTCCTGGCCTCTCTGCACCTTAGCTTGCCCCACACTTGCCTGCCCCACACCTGCCCCTGCTCTCCTCCCGGGCAGAGTGGCCAGTGGTGGCCTGGCTGTGGCACTGTGGGCCATGTCGGTGGCATGAAGGGCTCCTGGTGGGGACAGAGCAGTTGTAGCCACCCTGTGCTTGCCCCAGGCACTGGGGCGGTTGCGGGGGATGTGGGGACCCTGTGCCCAGCCGGAGCAGGCGTGGAGTCGGGGGGCTCGTGGCAGGGTACAGTGGCTCTGTGTGCTCCCAGCCAGCACCGGTGCCAGCCCTGGGCCCAGGGGGTGGCTGCGTGGCAGGGCCGGGTATGTGTGGCAACTGGGTGGGAGCGGGTGGCTCTGGGCACTCACGGTCTCCCTTCTCCCCCAGGACTACACGGATGCCCTGCTGACCAACTACTGCGTAAGTGCTGCCCGGGCTGTGCCGTGTCCCCGGCTGGGCTCCTCCGCGCCCCTGTCCCTGTCCCCACTGCCCTGGGCTCGGCTGGGCGCCCTGGGTACCCGGGCGGAGGTGGGCAGGGACGGGGGTGCCCGCAGGGCCCCTTCACCACTGTCTCCTTCTCTACCCAGATCTGGCCGCCGGTGCAATTGGCAAACTTCTACTTGGTGCCCCTGCAGCACAGGTAGTCACGCGGCCGTGGCCCCCAGCGCCCCCCCCGGCTCCCGGAGCCTGCCACTGTGGACCCTGTCCCCTCTGTCCCCAGGCTGGCCGTTGTCCAGTGCGTCGCCATCGTCTGGAACTGCTACCTCTCCTGGAAAGCAAATCGGATGTGAGGGGGAGCCGTGTCCCCCCCAGACCCCTTGGCTCTGCCCGGTCTCCGCAGCCCCTGGAACCGGCCCCCGTGGCTGTGGGCAGGGACGGGATGCGCAGGGTCCCGCAGCAGCCGTCCTGTCCCGCTCGCTCCTCGGGGACCTCATCCTGCAGCTACGGCTGTCACTGCCCCAGGGACACACGGGGGAGGTGGCGGTGACGGGTCCACCTTGAGACAGGACGGAGCTTGGGGCTGCTCCAGGCCCAGCAGCTCTGCCCCTCGAGGCGCTCCTCCGGCCGGGATCACTCCTCCCGTGGCCCCACACAGGGTGTTCCCGCTGCGGCGTCGCTCTGCCCTTCCCCGGCGTGGATCCCGGAGGGTGAGGGGCCAGAGCGGTGGGTGCCGGTGGTGCCAGAGGTTGGGTACTGCCCAGCTCGGTGCCCAGCTCGGTGCTGCCTGCCCCACTGCCTGCCCCACTGCCTGCCGCAGTTCGGGTGCCCAGAACGGGTTTCTCTCTGTCTCTGCTGTGGACGGTTGGAGCACCCAATAAATGGCATTTTTCCCCTTTGATTCTCGTGACGCTTGAGCCCGTGTCCCTCCTCCCCACACCAGGGGCTGTGCGGAGTTGGGGGTTCCAGGCCGATCGTTCCTGCCCTGGCGGAGCTGCTGGCAGCCCTCCTGTCCCCTCGGTGGGGTGGGGACCCTGCCCGCAGGCAGGGCAGGAGCAGAGTGATGGCTCCACTCTCTGCCTGTTCCCCGAGGAGCAGAGTGTGCGGCCATGGGGCTGGCATCATGTGTGGGGCTGGTGGGGGGCTACCCTGGCTGTCTCGGTCTGGTTTAGGGGTCACCAGGACCCACTGTGGCTGACTCTTGGGGTGTGATGGTGCCTCCACTGCTGCGGGGCGGTGGGACAGGCGGGGCTGCACCCAGGGAACGGGGGTGCTGGGTGCAGGACCCCCCCGGGCTCCGGGGATGCTCGATGCAGGGCTGTGATCAAGGGGAGGGCACAGGACAGGTCTGGGTGAGGGCTGGAGCTGGGGCTGTGATGCGGCCACGTCTACCTGTGCCCTCTCCGAGCGATCCTGCCTGCGAGGAGCCCCACGGCGCTGCTGCCCCATGGAGCCACGTGTCTGGGCTCTCCTACACGGGCAGGGTCTGGCTCACGCAGTGCCCTGCCCGTGGGGCACAGCCTGATCAGGGTACCCACAGCAGAGCTGGTGGGACTGCAGTGGCTACTGTCACCCGGGGGTCTGAGCCCTGGCCCCTCAGCCACGCTGGATGGAGCCGTCCCCGGGCACTGCCAGCAGCAGGCTGGGCGCTGAGGGGGAGGCACTCTCCTTCCAGCCCCCACGGATCCGGTGGCCGTGCCAGCCCGGGCACACACTGCCCTTGCACACCCGCCCTGGCACAGGGGCTGGCCCTGCTCTGGCCGCAACACAAAGCACGGGGGAGCCGAAACCCACACAGGACCCCGACGTGCCCTGGATGGAGCCCCAGAGCCCACCCGGCTGCCGGCCCTCAGCCCCCGAGGGACGGGAAGGGGCTGCAGCCGCAGCCACCCCCCAGCACGGTGGAGCAGCACTCGGTGTGGGGCTGGGGCCATGCAATGGGGCTGTGTGTGGATGGCACCGGGGCTTTGAGGGGCTGGGGGGGCTGCAGGGCTCAGCCCAGACTCTCCCCGGGCCATGGGGTGGGTGCTGCTGCTTGGAGGCTGTGGATGGCAGGATTTGGCAGCCCCAACACGCAGACCTCTCGCAGCTGCGCCCAGGGGTGCGGGGGTCCTGGTGTGTCGGCAGCGAGCGTGGCACGGGCTGGGTACTTGTCCCCCACAGCAGCCAGCCCCACGGCGTGGGGGCTGCCAGGGCTGGGGTGGGTGGGTGCCCCTGCTGAGGGCTCTGCCCTAGAGCCATGGGGAGGAGGCGCCGGGTGCCAGCCTTCGCACCAGATCCACGTCGCGGGTGCGTGGCTCCGTGTGCCGCCTCGCCACGGGCAGGGCCGTGCCCCAGCCCCCTGTGCCACCCGGCGTGGGACGTGCTGCATGACGGGACAGGCCGAGACCCTGTCCCCGGGCTCTGCCTAACTCCGGCCCCATGGGAAGAGCCCGCTCCGGGACCCTCTTGGCACCGGTACCGGCGCTGGGTGCCAGCTGGGTGCCCCCCTGCCCTCAGGCACCCACGGCGCTGCCGGGGGCCGCAGCGCTGCCGGGGGGGTTTGCGGGCAGCAGCGTGGTGCACCAGCAGCTACCTCACCTCTTGGCAGCGGCGGCCGGTGCCCCGGGCTGGCACATCCCGCATGCAGCACAGCGCTGCCGGCCCCGGTGCCGTGGCTCTATATGAGTCACGGAATTTGGCTGGTGGTGCCTCGCTGCCGTCTGCGGCGACCGCCCGCCGCGCGTGCCACGGCGTGACCCCCCCACCGCCACCTCTGCCCGGGGCACGGTGCCGCCATGACCGGACACAACCGGGCCCTGTGTCCGTCCCCCCCCCGCCCCTGCCCGTCCTGTGCCGGTGGGTGCCGGTGGCCGGGGGTTTCCCCCCAACCCCGGAGACGGCCCCGCCGCCGCGCCCGGTGCCTGCCCGGGACGTCGCTGCTCGACACGGCCGCTGGTCCCGGCGCACCGGGAGGGTGCCAGGCCGAGGGGCCGCGGGTCGGTCCCTGTCCCGGTGCCCCGGCGGCGCTCCCGGCCGGTCCCGGCCCTTCAGCACCGCGGACAGCGGCACGGCGGGCACCGGCGCTCGGTGTCCGGGGCGGGGCGGGGGGCGCCGGGGGCGTCGGGGGGGCCCGGGGGGCAGCTCGGCCGGAGACCCCCGGCCCAGGGCACCTGCCGGCACCGGCTCCTCCGGGTGGGTCCCGGGACGGGACCGGGGAGGCCGCTCCCGAGAGACCGGGAGGAGCGGGGCTGCCCCACCGTCCCGGCGCTCACTCCCGCGGCCCGGTACCCCGCTCCCCGCCGCCGTCCCGGTGCCCCTCCCGCCCCCGCCCCCCGCCGGTCGGTGCGTGCCCGCGCTGACGTCAGCCCAAGCTCCCGGACCTATATAGGCACCGGCCGCGCCGCCCGTTCAGCTCCCACGGGACGGACCGCGCTCCGCTCCACCGGCAGCGCACCGGCGGGGAACAGGGGACACAGCACCGGGTACGGGGCGGCGCACGGGACGGGGGCGGCGCGCCGGGCAGGGCACCGGGGAGGGCCCAGCGCGTACGGGACGGTGCGGGCGGCCGGGGAGGGGGCACCGCGCCCGGTGCGGCCCCACGGCGGGCCGGTCTCCGCGCCGCCGGGTAGGCGATCCCCTCGGGTCCCCCGGCCCCTGCGGCCGCCCCGGTGCTCCGGTCTCTCCCCGTTGCGCTGAGCCCCCGGCCCCGCAGGTGCGGACGGAGCCGAGGATGCGGCGGGCGCTGCTCACCCTCCTGCTGCTGCTCGCCCGCCCGCCGCTCGCCGTCGCCCGCCCCGTGCGCCCCGACGGCTCCGTCCCGGCGGCCGGGGCCGAGGAGCGGGGCCGCCCGCTGTGGCCGCCGCTGGCGGGGCCGCCCCCGGAGCCGTGGCGGGCGCGGCGGGACGAGCCGCCGCTCTCCATCGACCTCACCTTCCACCTCCTGCGGCACCTCCTGCTGCTCGCCCGCGCCCAGAGCCAGCGCGCCCGCGCCGACAGCAACCGCATCATCCTCGACGCCGTGGGGCGCTGAGCCCCCCGGACCACCCCCCCCCCAGGGGCTGCACCGGGACCCGGCCGCCGCCTCAGCCTCCGCTCCGCGGGCCGCTCCGCGCCGCACCGGCACTGGCACCGGCACCGGGCAGCGCCTGCTGCACCCGCCTCATCCTCGGCGCCGGGGCAAGCGGGCACGGGACCGGCCCCGGGAGGGGCCCGCACCGATTTTGTAATAAAACGTGGTGGAAACCCCGAGGCGTGAGCGAGTGCGGGGCGGGGGGAGGCGGCCGGGGCTCACCGGGAACCGGGGGGGACGGGCTGCACAGAGCCGGGGGAGCAGCTGGGTGGGCAGCACCGAGCACACCGGGCCTGGGGACGGGGCTGCGAGTGTCCCCGGGTGGGGGGGACGTACCGTGGTCTCCGTGCGGGGGGGAAGGAGCTCCCAATCCCTGCGGCGGGGCAGCCCCGGGTGTGGTGGGAAGCGAAGGGCACAGAGCGATGGGAACAGCGGGCGCTTTCCCACCGAGGAGCAGGGCAAGGGGGTGCCGCACCCAAATACGGGCAGCTGGGGACGTGAGCGGGGGGGATCAGAGCTCTGCATGTGGCAAGACCCCTGAGCTGCTGTCAGAGCACCACAGCGGGGTGGGAGGGCTCATGGGGCTGGGGGGGTGGATACGGACCCGTCAGGAGGGACACAGCCGGGCCGTGCAGGTCTCTGGAGGGTGTTTGGGAAGAACTGCTGGGGATGTGACGGTGGAGGCAGTGGGGTCAGCCCCCGAGGGCAGGCAGGAAGGCAGGCAGCAGGGTGCAACCCCTGACTCCAAGTGAACCGGTGAGTAGGGGCTGGTGGGAGGCAGCGATGAAGAGCAAAGGAGCTGAGGGAAGTTGGGAGGACTTTGAGGAGAAGTGGTGGTGGTGACAGGACACCTGGATGGCTGAGGGTGGAAGGGCCTCGGGAAAGCTCCTGCTCCAAACCCCTGCTCTGGGCAGGGGCAACTGGAGCTGGTTGCTCAAGGCCGTGTCCATCCAGGCTTTGAAAGAGGAAAGTCCATCTGGGTGTGAGAAACCTGGAACTGGAAGACTGTGCCGGCAAGGAAGAGCAAACTGGAACAGGTTCCCCAGAGATGTCCTTGTGGTTTCTCCCTCCTTGAAGATATTCAAAGCTGGCCTGGACACAGACCTGGACAACCAGCTCTGTCCCACCCCGCCTGGGCTGGGACTGTGGGAGTTCCAGAGGCTTTTCTCCCCCCCAGTGTGCCTGGGATGTGTCACGGTTGGGGGTGGGGGGCACTACCTCCCTGGGCAGCCTATTCCAGGCAACCTCTTTGATCAGCCTCACTGTAAAAAAAGCAGGGGGTTTTGAGGAAAAAAAAAAAAAAAAAAAAGGAAAAAAAGTTTAATTGGAGTCTCCTGTGTTTCGGTTTGTGCCTGTTGCCTCTGGTCTTGGCACTGGGCACCACTGGGCAGAGCCCGGCTCTGTCCTTCCCTCCCATCGGGCACGTGTTCAACCACACTCGGATTCAATCCCCCCGAGCTTTCTCTGCTCCGGGCTGAGCAGTCCCAGCTCCTCTCACGCAGCAGATGCTCCAGCCCCTTCAGCATCGCTGTGGCCCTTCCCTGGACTCTAGAGCCCCCACTCCCTGTCTGCCAACGCTTCTCCCCCACAGCCCAGGCTGCTGTTGGCCCCCTCCGCCAGGAGGGCACATTTCTTCCACCTCTCCAGCTCGGTGTCACCACAGAAGAGCTTGTTGGTGTTGCCCTTCACGTCCCCCAGCAGGTTCAGCTCTGGATGGGGCCCCCCGAGCTGGGCAGTAACTCCCGGTGCACTCACAGGCTCACGGCTCGGTGCAGAGCCACCCGCCGGGACCGGGGAGAGACACAGATGTGCTGGGGGGTCGGCCTGGAAATGCTGGGAACCCTCGGTGGAGATCCACATGGGGGCACGAACACATGGGAGGGACAGACGACACAGCAGTAATTGAAAAACATCACGCAGGTGTGCAGGGAGGGGGTCAGGCAGCCAGAGACCGGTCAGGGAGGGGATAGGTGAGGTCAAGGAGAGAGTCCACTCCCACCCCGGGCAGCTGGGGGCTGCCCAAGGGCTGGGCTGGGGCTGGGGAGGTGAAAAGCACCTGGAGAATAAGGCTCAAGGAGGAAAAGTACCCAAAATGGAGGAGAACGAGGCTGGGGCTCTCCTGAGACACCTCGACCCCTAGGGTGGTGGGTGTCTCCCCCAGGTGGTACCCAAGGGTGCTGAGGGGCTGCCAAGATCCTTGTGAGCCCCTCTTGGTCATCTCTGGAAGGTGACAGGGACAGGAGTCCCTGAGGGGGTGGCAAAAAGTCAATGTCACATCTCTGAATGGCCGGTGCAGCAATGGAGCAGCCACTCAGCCTCCCCTTGGTCTCTGGGGAGTCTTGGTGCCCTCCTGAGCCCGAGCCCTCCCAGGGCACATTTGGGGCACATGAAGGAGCAGACGGTGACCAGGAGCAGCCAGGCTGGGCCATGGGATCAATTCCTCACCCCCAGACACGTTGTCTCTGCTGGCAGTGAGAGGGTGCCGCGGGGCACCGTGCCGGGGTCTCCCACTGCCTGAGCCCTGGAGCCCACCTCCGAGGGACCGACCTGGGCAGGGCCGTGGGGAGGGAGCTGTGCCAGGCTCTGTCCCATGGCGGGGGGCACGTGTGGTGCCAGGCTCCTGTCCCCGCTGTGTCCCCTGTCTGGCTGGGTGTCCCTGCCCGTCCAGGGACCCAGAACCATCCGGGAGCAGGAGAAGGGTCCTGCTGGCACAGCCCAGGCACGGGGGGCTCCTTGGCTGCCAGGACACCCCTTCCCTCACGGACACCCCCCAGGGCCCAGCTCCTAGGTTAACCAGACGTGATGGCATTACACTTCCCTGGCTCCTGTGAGCCCGTCCTTGCCCATCCTCACCCATCGTTGGGGGTCCTGCACCCCAGCCCTGGCTAGCCTGGTTGTCCCCGGGCTTGCTGTGGGATGCTCAGGTCTGCCCAAGTACTGGGGGGGCCCAGCAGCCAGACCTTGCTGCCCCCCAGGAGGGGAGAAGGGGGCAGCTGGGGACACCCCTGTGGTGTCCCAGCCCCAGGGGACCTGCCCAGCCCCAGCCTCGGCCCCACGAGGAGCCCCTCACCATGTGCATCATCTGCTGCATCAGCCGTGACGCTGGGGTGGCGCAGGACCAGGCGGGTGACGCAGCCAGCGCTGCCGTGGCCCTCCCGGTGCGGGGGGCACGGGCCCCGACCCCGGCGCTGATGGTGCCGCCGCCGGTGTGTACTCAGCCAGCTCATCCCAGCGCTGTTTGCTCGCTGCGCCCCGGGGACGGCATGGCCAAGACGGTGTCTGGCCCAGCGGAGGGGGGGGGAAGAGGGGGACAGAGGTGGTTCTTCACCCCCAGGAAGGGGCTGCAGGTGGGGGACAGATCCCCCCCCTCACACTGCGAAGCTCACGACCGCTGGGCTGCCAGCGTCAAGCTGCTCTGAGGGTCCCCAGGGAGCCAGCGTGGAGCCATGGAGGGGGATGGCAGCCCCTGTGCCCCCCCCCCAGCCCACACACCACACCGGGGACAACGTCCTCACACACGGTTTAATGTCGGGAAGGGGCAGCTCCGGCGTCTGGGGAATTGCAGGGGCAGGGCTGGGGCTCGCTGAGGGGTGACAGGGACAGGGACGTGCGGGCGGGTGACGATGCTGCCCACGGCGCCGGCTCAGTGCTGACCTGTGCGGGAAACAAACGGGCCTCAGCGCCACGGGGGGGGGCCATGGGACCAGGCAGACAGGGAGGGGCTGGGGGTCCCTGAGGTGTGAACCCCTCCCCATCCGCATCCCCACCACCATCTGTCCCCAGGAGGTGCCGCCTCCACCCCATGGGCACCCCATGGCCCCATTCCCTCAGTCCCAGAGAGGGTCTCACCATGGGGAGAGCTCGCCGGCTTCTGCCTCGGCCCCACATCTGCAGGGGAAAGGGAGTGACAAGCTGGAGACAGGGATGCCCCGTCACGCTGCAGGACCTGTGGGTCACGGTGCAGCCACACGGACACACTGCTGGCCATGGCACGTCCCGTCCCGTCCCCACCTCCATGGGCACAGCGGCCCCAGGCGTGTCAGGGACTCACCCTCCGCAGCCTCGGGCCCCTCCAGGCTGTCCAGCCGGTCCTCGTCTGCTGCGGCCTCGCTGCCATCGCCAGGTCCATCCGCCTCCTCCTCGCCCAGTGGCTCTGTGGGGCAGGAGACAGGTCAGCCAGGGACCCCCCCTCCCACATCATGGGCCGTCTGGGGACACACCGCGGTGGGGACGTGACCAAGGTGGGCCCCAGTGTGGGACACAGCAGCCCACGAGCCAGAGGGGGCACGGGACAGGTCTGACCCCGCAGGGTCCCTGGGCAGCGCTGAGGGGCTGCACATCCCCACTCCTGTGCACCAGGGGATGCATCCCCATGCAGGGCATGAGGTGGTGGGGGGCTTTCCCCATCCAAGGGCTGGTTGCTCCCGGCAGTGCCGTGCACCCCCTGGACCCTCCAGTGCTGGTACCTGTCTGGAAGTCGATGGTCCTCAGCATCTCCGCCACATAGTCCACGTTGATGGAGAAGTGGTCCATGTTCTCGTAGCCGGGCTCCGGGCGGCTGCTCATCGACACCTTGGACATGTCCGTGATCCTGCAGGGCAGGCAGAGCCCCGGGAGATGCTGGTGTCCCCTGTGCCCCCAGCCATGGACCAGCCACAGCCATGACCCCCCCACCCCGCCCTCAGCCCTGTGCCCCCCCAGCCCCACTCACTTTTTCAGGAGTTCCTTGGAGTGCTGTGGAGGAAAGTGGTGGGAGGGGGGGTCAGTGAATCCCTGGAGCAATGGGACCCCGGGAACTAGACATCACAGCCAGAGCCCATCACATCCCCGGGGGAAGCTTCAGATCCTCTGGAGCGACCACAGTCCCCCCCTCCAGCCCTGTGGGGCAGCTCAGGCCCCCTCAGAGGCCCCTGCACCCCCCGCCCACACGGACCTGCAGGTACACGGCCATCTGGGGCTCCTCCATGGCCTGGATGGCCGACTCCACCAGCTTGGAGGAGGTCTCCAGGTGGTCTCCGTACTGGCGGATGAGGCCCCGCACGCGCTGCACCTTGGCCTCCTGCTCCCGGGCGATGCTCTGCAGCAGCTCCTTCTTCCGCTCCTCCAGGATGCTGTACAGCGAGTCGAAGCGCAGACCCAGGTGCTGCTTCTGCCGACGGCCGTTCTCCTGCGGGAGCACCAGGATCAGGGGCTGCCCCGGTCCTGTCGTGTCCCCACCGCGGGCATGGCCCTAGGGACACCCCCCCCTGGGGGCCCCCACCTCGATGGTGTGGCAGATCTCCTCCATCTGGGTGATGATGGCCTGGATGCGGTCGTTCCCCGCCACCAGCATGGCGATGCCGTCGCTGAGCTCGCTCTGGGAGGGGACAGGACGGGCGTGAGGGACGGCTGCATGGGCAGCCCCCGGGCCCCCCCATCGTCCCCCCCCCTTTCCCCAGGGCCACCCACCTTCTGTCGCTGGTAGACGGCGGGCAGGGGGGCAACCTCGCAGTCCTTGTGCGCCCCGAAGACCTTGCAGAGGGAGCAGGTGGGGGCCTCGCAGCGCAGGCAGTAGATGTTGATCCGCTCGTCCTCGTGCTCCTCGCACATGAGGTGCTGCTCGGCCTTGGCGTGCAGGGGCCTGCGGGCACCACAGCCCACCGGTGGGTCCCAAACCCCAGGGACACCCCCAGGGCCCCAAGGACACCCCCGGTCCCGCATGGACCCCATTACCCCCCACCAGCACTCCGGGAGGGCTCCCACGCCTCCGCCTGCCCCCCTCCCCCGAGGGCTCCCTTTCACCCACGGGACTCGCCCCCCCGCCGGGGTCCCCAGTGTCCCCGTGGGGTCCCCGCACCTGGCCGACTCCTGCTTGTAGATGTCGATGATGTTCTCCACCAGCAGGTTCCGCTGCAGCCCGTACACCCCGTGCCGGTCCAGCACCACCTCGTGGCGGCACGACGGGCACCGGAACCGGCCGCCCGACGGCACCGCGCTGGAGCCCCGCGACTGCCACAGCGGGTTGGAGGCCTGGGGGGCGGCGGGGCGGGGGGGTCACGGCCGCGGCTCCCACGGAGCACCCCCCCGGCAGCACCCCCGACGGCTCCCGCCGCGGCAACCCCCTCCCAGGCTCCGCCGCCGCCACCGAGACCCCACGGAGCCCGGTCCCTCCTCCCGGCCGTGAGCCCGCATCCCCCGCCGGGCACGGACACGGACACGGACACGGCCCCAGCCCCGCGACGCGACCGGGCAGTCCCCGCCGAGCCGGGAGCGGCCCCGAGCGCGGCCCCGGCGGGGGGGTCCCGGCGGCTCGTCCCGGGGCCGGATCCAGCCCCGCCGCCGGTCGGGGTCCGGTCGGGGCGCACCTGGAAGACGTCGTTGGCGCACTTTCGGCAGAGGTTGTGCTGGCAGGGCAGGATGACCACGGGCTTGGTGAACATCTCCAGGCAGATGGGGCAGATGAGCTGCTTCTCCAGGCTCTCCATGCTCCGCGCCTCCGCCAGCAGCGGCTTCAGACCCACCGCGAAGTTCATCGCCGCGGTCCCGGCCCGGCTCTGCCCACCACGGCCCCGCTGCGGCTCCCGCTCCGGCCCCGGCCGCCCGGTGCCCGCTCTGCCCCGGCCCCGGCCCCGCTGAGCGCGGGGCTAATTTTAGCCGCCCCCGCCCCGCCGGGGCCGCCGCAGCTGTCGGCGGCGTCGGGTGACACTGAGTCACGGCGCCGCGGCGGGGGCCCCCCGGCACCGAGCGACCCACCGGGATCTAGTGACCCGCGGGGACCGAGTGACCCCCGGGACTGAGTGACCCACCGGGACCGAGTGACTCACCAGGACCAAGTGACCCACAGGGAGCGAGTGACCCACCGGGACTGCCCCCGGGAGGCCGACCCACACACCCCCCACCCCGGGCATACCCACCCCAGCCCTGAGCTCTTGGATGGGGCAGAGCCCCCCCCTCTGCCAGGACAACCAGCGCTGCTCCCCGGGGCTCCACCACCACCCGGGAAGGATGAGGGGCTGGGGTCGCATCCCGCTGGACCCCGGTCAGGCTGGTGCGGGGTGCACCGGGCCCCGGGAGGGTAGAGCTGCCGGGGTCTCGCCGGGGGGTGCAGGCTCTGCCCTGCAGGCAGTGGGGCTGGGAACAGGCCGGGGTCCCCCAGGCCCCACGGACCCCGTCCAGCACCAGCCCCCCCCCCCGGAAAGCAGCGTTGAAGGGTGCCCAGGAGGGACAGTGCCAGGAACAATCCCTGTCCCACCGCTCCCCCTGGCACTCCGGCTATATTTAGGGGGTGAGACAGAGCCCGTGCAGCGTGGGCAGGGGCTGCTGCCTGGGGGAGTGGGAGGGACGGGCCAAGGCCTCAGTGTCCCCCTGTCCCCCCTGAGGTGGCAGGGCCATGGCTCCCGAGAGAGCAGGGCACGCTGCCCAGCAGGACCAGGGTGCCCGGCCGGGCTGCTGCTGCCCGACCCACTGCAGCAGCGAGGAGGGGGACAAGCACAGCCCGAGGGAGCCAGCGGGGCTGGGGGACACAGAGCTGTCCCAGGAAGGTGACAGGAGACAGCGTGACATTCACCCCTGCGAGAAAACAGCAGCCCCTGGGACACGACCCACCTAGGGGTCCCCTCCCGCAGGACCCACGGCCACAGCCCCACACACAGGGCAGAGCCACGTCCCACCGCAGTGTCCGGGCAGCCCCCCAGGGGACAGAGATCACACGCAGACGCGTTCCCCTCCTGTCTTCTTTTAATGGTACCCATAGAACCTAAACAAACCCAAGGAAAGTGCCTGTGCCGGGCCCAGCCCTGCAGGGAGCCTGCCAGCGGCAGCGTGGGGTGCAGCCCGCGCCCCGGGGCCGTGGCTGGGCAGAGAGGAAGGGGGCACAGAGGCGGCACCCCAACCCCAGGAGCAGCGTTTGGCACCCAGCACCCATCAGGAGGGTCCCCGTGAGGGCAGGGAGCGGGCTCAGCCCGGCCCCGGGGGTTACAGTGCTAACGGTCTCGGACATGCTCCTACGCTAACGGAGCCGGGACGAAGGGGCCCCCGCCGCGGCTGCTGGTGCCCGGGGCCGGGGGGGCACAGCAGCAGGCGAGGCACTGGGATGAGGGCGCAGCCGTGCGGGCTCCAGACCACCTCCCCCACCAGCGCTGGGAGACAGGGGCAGGGCCCTGGAGCTCGAGCAGGGGTGATGAGCCCCCGCGTCGATGCTGGCCAAATTAACCTGAGATTCTACCCACCCTGGGGCTGGAGAGCCACCCTGGGCGGTGTGACCGGGGTCCCGGAAAGTGACAGTCCCAACAGAGGATCCCTGCCCGCAGTCCTGGGGGAGCCGGGGGGACTGAGCCCAGCCTCAGGCATCCGTCCTGGAGCTGGGGGCCGGCAGGGGCTCGGGGCCGGCCGGCGGGGGCTGCGCCACAACAGGTCCCTGTGGGTCTGGAACAGAAGGGCTGTGGGTCAGCGGCTCAGCCCCGTCCCGCGGTGCTGGCGAGCAGGTACCTGGGACACCCCAACGCCCTCCCAAAGGCTCCCCAGGCCACGGCTCCCAAACCGCCAGCCCAGCCACGCAGCAGTGCCCCCTGCCCCACAGAAACCTGCTAAAGCGGCCCAGTGGCCGTCCCCACAGACACCAGTGTGGCCAGTGCCCAGGGAAGGAAGCCAGCCTGGAGCACACTGCCCTCCCCACACCCCCGGAGAGCACGGGCGCAGTGCCTCTGGGCTGCAGACCCCTGTAGGGGCTTCAGGGAGCCCTTGCCCAGGGGAAAAAGAGGAAGGAGAAGGCACCCCCATGGCCGTGCAGTTGTCCCCTCCACTGCCACCACCAGCCCCAGTCCGGAGAGGGGACACTGAGGGCTGGCAGTGAAGCCAGAGCTGCAGCCAGCTCTGCTGCGAGCCCCCAGCCAGAGCCCCAACCCCCCCCCGAGATGAGATGGGGGGAGCTGCCCTGGAGCCCCACACAAGATGAAGCCCAGGGACGGACAGACAGACAGACAGACAGACAGCCCGACTCACCGCTGTCCTCCGCACGCATCTGCGCCTCCAGGTCCTTGGGGTCGACGTACTTGTAGGACTCGTCCTCCTTGGGCGGGCAGCAGGTCCCGCAGCAGAAGAAGCAGCAGCAGCAGCAGCAGCAGCAGGTGAGAGCACCGCAGCACAGAACCAGGGCCTGCGGGGGGGGGGGGGGGGGGGGGGGGGGAGACGGCAGCCCCGGTGAGACACACCCCCCCCCACCCGAGCCCCCCATCCCGCGGCCCCGGGGACGCCCGGTGCGGAGGCCGGTCAGGGCTCACCTGGACCCACCACTTGGACATGAGGAAGTAGTGCTTGACGGCATCGTCCCCGAACTGCTCGGCCACGTAGAGCCCCAGGGAGCCGTACTGGTCGTAGAGGCGGCGCTTGTCCTCGTCGCTCAGCGTGGCGTGGGCGCTGTTGATCTCCTTGAACCGCTCGGCCGCCGCCGGGTCGTCGGGGTTCTTGTCCGGGTGGTACTTGAGCGCCAGCTTCCTGCGGGGCACGGCCCGGGGACGGGACGGGACGGGGACGGGACGGGG